>JAIUZE010009492.1:0-50112 GCA_022085475.1 Heliosperma pusillum | reverse complement strand
ATTAGCCTCAGCCTCTGCACGACTCATAACGAACACTCGGCCTGCTTTTGGAACCTCACCCTTAGGCTTCCGGGGACAATCAATGGACTTGTGTCCCGGCTCCTTGCAGGTATAACAAACGATCGGAGAACCAGTCAAGCAATTCTTACCCGGATGGTAAGCCTTCCCGCATCTAAAGCAATTCATACCTCTCTTAGCTTGACCCTGATCACGCGGAGCATAAGGCCGAGACTCATACTTCTGCTTCTTTCCGGACGACTGATAAGAACTAGGAGCAACATACGGTCTCTTCACGAACTTGGTCTTTGCATTTTCCTCAGCCTCAGTAGCCAGAACAGAATCATAGATGCTGAGAGCACGATCATAAGCTTGCTGGAACGAAGTCGAAGGAATGCCAGACATAGCAGTCCTGACCTTAGGAGCCAAATTCTTCTCATAGCGACGAGTCCTCGAAACCTCGTCCAAAGCCACAGAAGTAACAAATCGTGATAGCCTCACAAATTTGTTGGTGTACTCCTCAACAGTCATCGAACCCTGAGACAAACGAAGGAACTCTTGCTCCTTTTGCCATCTCAGCTCTTCAGGATAAAATCTCTTCTTTAGAGCTTGAGAGAAAACAGCCCAGCCAAAATCTGGCTGAACCTCCAAACCAGCTCTCGCGACAGCCCACCAGTTGTCAGCCTCATCTTTCAGGTAATAGGTAGCAATATTCACCTTCTGACCATCAGGACACTCAGTAGCAAGAAACAACTTCTCCATCTCCCGAATCCAAGCTTCCAAAGAAGTAGGATCATTAGCACCATCATAGGTAGGGGGACGGTGTCGAGCAAAGCGATCAAACACAGACTGCTGCGGATGGTTGTTGTTGTTGTTGTTGAGATGAGTAGTAAATCCTTGAGCCATAGATGCTAGCGCATCCTCAAGTCTTCTGATGCGTTCAGCATCGGCTTCGTTACCATTTCCGTTTCCAGTTCCAGTGCGCACCATCTGTAAAACAGAAATTCGTTTTCTAGTGGTAAAACTAAGAACCACTTCAGGCAACTACTCGTACACTCTAAAAACGTAACCAACTAGCCCTTATTGGTTTCTACCCCATTTACTCTCACTCATTTACTAATCCATTTAATTTAGTCATTCAATAAGCGAGAGTTGGGAGCGTGTTCGCTCTGATACCAACTGTAACAACCCGGATTTTCAAAACAAAAGAAATACCTTAATAATTAAATAATCCATCAGAGTACAAAGATGAATAGGGTCAAGGTGGCGGAAACACCTGACCAATCCGGATCGATACTCAAATCCAAAACTAAACTAATACATTATTAATACTCTCAAACTAGATTAACTTCCTAAATAATTTATTCGCCTCGCCACAAGTCTCTCCAACCAAAGTATCCAGACAAGCAGCAACCACTTCAACCTGAGAAAGGGGGTCGACAATCAGTCGGGAGTAACTAGGTGCTCTCCCAGTCATGTTTACAACAGGCTAAGCATAACAACAATCCATAACAGAATAAGTAGATCAATTGTAACATGAGAAATACCACAAGCAATCAATTGCAGTAACCAAGACAGACTTCGAACTCTGACACAACTGACATGACGACTCAACTCTAGATGAGCACAACATACCAAACAGGTGTAATACGACCCACACACAAACCGAAGGCACAAAGCTAGCAATAAGCATAGCGAATAGAGCGAACGCCCGTTAGAGCGTTGACGCACTGCCTCTAACTCCTAGAGCGTATAACGCACTGCCTCTAGGTGATGGAGCGTATAACGCACTGCCTCCATCGGGTGTGGAGCGTATAACGCACTGCCTCCACGGTACTATGTATGGCGTATAACCACTGCCCATATGTCTAAGACCTGGCCAGACCCTCGATGCATTAACTGTACATCGAACGACACTCGGGGACCAGAGCGTATAACGAACTGCCTCTGATACCCCCCCGAACATAGACCATAAAACCCAATCCCCGAAGGGTAGCGTTAGTTCATTCCGATAGTATATAAATTATACTATCGTCATCTATTCAACCAGCAACAAACAAATGCACAGTATAACTGACTGCACAAACCAATACGTGAACAACGTCACGACACAACTCAGGAACAGTACTACTGACTGCCCAACAACGCGTGAACAACGTCACGACTCAACCAATGATCAATATAACTGACTGTCCCACAATAAAGAGATAGGGATAACCAATAATATAAGCAAACATAGTGTTATGGTCCAACTAACCATAACACCACAAATAACAAACACAAATGACCAAGGTTATGGTATCTTGACCTATAACATTACACCTCAAAGGTCATGTTATAGTTCGAGTTACCATAACACCAGACACCAAAGCATATAACATCCAATGTTATAATACCACCGACTATAGCCTTCACTTAACCTTAGTGAAGTTATAGTAACTTCAGCTATAACCTTCACTCAGCTTTAGTGAAGTTATAGTAACTTCAGCTATAACCTTGGTTAAGCTTGTCAGGTTATAGTATCATCAACTATAACCTTCACTTAACTCCAGCAGAGTTATAGTACCACCTATAACTTTGATTAAGCTTGTCAGAATATAGTATCATCAACTATAACCCTCACTTAACTTCATCAAAGTTATAGTACCTTCAGCTATAACTTTCACTCAACTTTGGTGAAGTTATAGCACTTCAAGCTATAACTTTATACGTGCGAGGTTATAGTATCATCAACTATAACTCCCTTCCATCACGGGTTAGTCCTCTATAACAAATTCACCGAGGGGTCGACTCCACGGTACAAACCGCCATGTCACCACAATGAGTCTTGTTATAGTACACCGCACCATAATGTCACTTTCAAAGTTATAACTCAAATAGGTATAACTAGGGTAGCTTACATGCAAAGTTATAGCAACTTCAGCTATAACCTTAATGATGTAAACCAAAACCCTAATTTCTCAAACAGCCAAAACCCTAAGTGATAAATCACCAAACCCTAGCCTCCACCTCAAGAGAGGCCACGGCCAACATAAAACCCTAGGCCACTACCATTGGTGCGCCTAGGCCGTTGCACACGGCACCAAAACAACGCCACTAGGGTTGTATCGCGCAACCCTAGATGACACAAATAATATTATACAAAATAACATATAATAAATACAATTAAATGCATATAGTATTACGCACAATACAATTAAATCATACATACACCATTATATCATGTAAATCACGCTTACTTTCTATAAACATAATTAAAGAAGAAAACCTAGTTACCTTTATAGCGTAAAATCTACGATAAATCTTCTTCTAGAATATAACAATCTTCCTCCGGATTGTCCACGAAGCCTTCACCATCATCATCAACACGTGCCAACAATAATAACGATCCTAATTAATAATCTAGCGCATAAAACTATGAAAAGACGGAAATAAAATATAAAACTTACGATGATTGAAGAATAGATTGGCTAGGATCGATCTAGGAACGAAGATGAATGATTTATGATGAAGAAATATGGAACAAGGGGCACGAAACCCTAGGCAAATGGCAGCCACCACACGACACAAAGGAGAGGAAGAGAGGAGAGAATTAGGTTTAGGGTTTTCAAATAAAAGAAAGGGAAGGAGGCTAGGTTTAGCTTGGTATTTATAGAGAAGCTAATGGGCACTAGGGTTTATTTAGAAAATAGGCCCAATAAGAAATAATAAGGAGGATTTGGCCCAACAATGAAGCTATACTAACATTAGGCATAACTTAGACTAATAAAATAAGGATTTCCGAGAAATAATTAATTAATCCGAATAAAATAAATAGCGGAAATTCTAGGGTGTTACAATCCAACCCCCTAAAAAGAAGTTTCGTCCTCGAAACTGGATAGGGTAACTACCTCACTCAAAAAGATGCGGATACTTCTCCCTCATCGAAGCTTCAGTCTCCCAAGTCTCTTCTTCAAACCTCTGACTCTTCCAAAGAACTCGTACCAAAGGTACCACCTTATTCCTTAACCTCTTCTCTTGACGATCCAAAATACGGATAAGTATCTCCTCATAAGTCAAATTAGGTTCAAACTCAACCACATCGGCTTGCAAAATATGAGAAGGATCACTACGATAACGCCTCAACTGAGATACATGGAATACGTCATGTACCTTCGACAAATTCGTAGGTAAAGCCAACCTATAGGCTACCTCACCAACTCTCTCGAGCACCTCATAAGGTCCAATATACTTAGGACTAAGCTTTCCCTTAATCCCAAATCTCTTAACACCTTTCATAGGTGACACTTTAAGAAATACCTTATCGCCAACTTCGAACTCAATCGGCCTACGACGCAAATTTGCATACGTCTTCTGACGATCCTGCGCTGCCTTCAACTTTTCACGAATCAATCTCACCTGATCGATAGATTCCTGGATCAACTCGGGTCCAACCACCACCACTTCACTAGAATCGTCCCAACATAAAGGACTACGACACTTCCTTCCATAAAGTGCCTCAAAGGGAGCCATCTGAATACTAGCTTGATAGCTGTTATTATAAGAGAACTCAACGAGTGGCAAACTCTTCTCCCAACCAACCTGGAACTCCAATGCACAAGCTCGCAACATGTCCTCTAAAGTCTGAATGGTCCGCTCGGTCTGACCATCAGTAGCAGCATGGAAAGCCGTACTCATCTTAAGCTCACTACCCAAAGCTAACTGCAACTTCTTCCAAAACTGGGAACAGAACCTCGGATCACGATCGGAAATAATATCCTTAGGAACCCCATGCAGACGAATAATCTCACGCTGATAAGCATTAGCAAGTTCCTCGAGACTCCAAGTCTCCTTCATTGGAATAAAATGCGCAACCTTGGTTAAACGATCAACCACAACCCAAATAGCATTCATTCCCCTCTGCGATCTCGGTAAACTCATGACGAAGTCCATCGAAATAGAATCCCATTTCCATGTAGGAATCTCTAATGGTTGTAGCAAACCACCAGGTCTCTGATGCTCAAACTTGACCTTCTGACAAACGAGACAACGACCCACAAACTCGGCGATTTCCTTCTTCATCTTAGGCCACCAAAAGCGTAGCTTCAGATCCTTATACATCTTATCGCCACCAGGATGAACAGAATAGGGCGTACTATGAGCCTCCTTGAGAATCTTACCTTTTACGACCTCACAATTAGGTATACACCATCGACCGCGGAATCGCAAACCATCATCAGGTGCGACCATGAAGTCTTTGGCTCTACCTTCACTTACGACGACTCGGACTCCTTCAAGAAAGTTGTCCTCTCGTTGCTTAACCCGGATCTCATGTAGAATCTCAGGTTCGGCAATCATTGCGCCCAAGTTTAGAGTACCAGGAAGAACTACCTCAAGGCTCAACCTTTGGAACTCTCGGCTCAACTCATCAGGTAACACCATAACCGAACTCAAAACAGGACGAGTCTTTCGACTCAAAGCATCGGCAACCACGTTCGCCTTACCCTCATGGTACTGCAGCTCGATCTTATAGTCATTCAGCAGTTCCAACCATCGTCTCTGCCTCATATTAAGATCTCTCTGAGTGAAGATATACTTCAAGCTCTTATGGTCCGTATAGATGTTGCAAGAAACTCCATACAGATAGTGTCTCCACAACTTAAGTGCAAACACCACGGCTGCTAACTCAAGATCATGAGTCGGATAATTCACCTCGTGGACTTTCAACTGACGGGAAGCATAAGCCACGACCTTACCCTTCTGCATCAATACACAACCCAAACCGGATTTCGACGCATCGCAATAGACATCGAACTCAACACCCTCTTCAGGCAAAGTTAACACTGGAGCAGTAGTCAACCTCTTCTTTAATTCCTGAAACGCTGATTCACAGGCTTCGGTCCAAATGAACTTGGACTCCTTCTTCATAAGCTGAGTCATAGGCCTCGTGATCCTTGAGAAATCATGCACAAATCGACGATAGTAACCAGCCAGACCAAGGAAACTCCGGATCTCATTCACATTCTTCGGACTCTCCCAATCGACCACAGCTCGAATCTTCGAAGGGTCAACCATAACTCCATCACCAGATATCACATGACCTAGGAAGGTCACCTCTTTCAGCCAAAACTCGCACTTCGAGAAATTAGCATACCACTTCTGCTTGCAAAGTGTCTCCAAAATAACACGAAGATGATCCTCGTGCTCAACCTCGTCTCTCGAGTAAATCAGTATGTCGTCTATGAACACCACGACACACTTGTCCAAATACTCGCTGAAAGTGCGGTTCATCTGATCCATGAAAACCGCAGGAGCATTCGTCAAACCAAAAGGCATAACCACAAACTCATAGTGACCATACCTCGAACGAAAAGCAGTCTTCGGAATATCCTCTTTCCTAACTGGAATCTGATGGTAACCTGACCTCAGATCAATCTTTGAGAACACACTAGCCCCACGGAGCTGATCAAACAAATCCTCGATCCTTGGCAAGGGATACTTATTCTTGATAGTCGCCTTATTCAGCTCACGATAATCGATACATAAACGCATGCTACCATCCTTCTTCTTGACGAACAAAACAGGAGCACCCCAAGGCGAAGCACTCGAACGAATAAAACCCTTATCGATCATTTCCTCAAGTTGCTTCTTAAGCTCTTGTAGCTCAGCTGGCGCCATACGATAAGGAGCTTTCAAAATGGAACCAGTACCAGGCAACAAATCAATCGAGAACTCCACATCTCGCTCAGGTGGAATACCAGGTAGATCCTCAGGGAAAACATCAGGAAACTCTCTAACTATGGGAATCTCCTCCAACTTAGGTTCTGCGGACACATCACGAACACTACACAGATAGATTTGATGACCCTTTCTACCCATGCTCACCATCTTCATAGCAGATACCCATTTCACATTTGGTGTTACTCTAACACCCTGATACGACAATCTAGCACCACTAGGACTCTTGAGTAAAATCTTCTGATCTCTACACAGAAATCTAGCATCATAACGAGCTAACCAATCCATCCCCAAAATCACATCAAAATCTCCTAGGTTAAATTGGACAAGATCGACAGGAAGGATCGCTCCCACAATAGTGACAGGAACGTCCTTGAATAGAATGGAACACGAAACAATCTCACCCGTAGGGAGGGAAATTGCGGCATTGACGGATGAGGAAGGGATAAGTCCAGCACGGACGACAAAGGATTCGGATACAAAAGACATTGATGCACCCGTATCGAATAAAAAAAAAGCAGGTAAAGATTGGACCAGAAAATTACCCGTAACCACATCTGGATTACCTCAGCCTCTGCACGACTCATAACGAACACTCGACCAGCTTTCGGAACATCAACCTTCGGCTTCTGGGGACAATCAATAGCCTTGTGTCCCGGAGCTTTGCAAGTGAAACAAGTGATAGGATTACTAGTAACACAACTCTTACCAGGATGGTAAGCCTTCCCGCACTTGAAACACCAAATGCCCTTCCTAGCTTGACCCTGATCACGCGGAGCATAAGGACGAGACTCATACTTCTGCTTCTTTCCGGACTACTGATAGGAAGTAGGAGCAACATACGGCCTCTTCATGGACTTGATCTTTGCATTTTCCTCGGCCTCGATAGCCAGAACAGAATCATAGATGCTAAGAGCACGATCATAAGCTTGCTGGAAGGAAGTCAAAGGAATGCCAGACATAGCAGTCCTGACCTTGGGAGCCAAATTCTTCTCATAGCGACGAGTCCTCGAAACCTCGTCCATAGCCACAAAAGTAACAAATCGTGATAACCTCACAAATTTGTTGGTGTACTCCTCAACATTCATCGAACCCTGAGACAAACGAAGGAACTCTTGCTCCTTCTGCCATCTCAGCTCTTTAGGATAAAATCTCTTCTTCAGAGCTTCAGAGAAAATAGCCCAGCCAAAACCTGGCTGAACCTCCAAACCAGCTCTAGCGACAGGCCACCAGTTGTCAGCCTCATCCTTCAGGTAGTAGGTAGCAATATTCACCTTCTGACCATCAGGACACTCAGTAGCAAGAAACAACTTCTCGATCTCCCGAATCCAAGCTTCCAAAGCAGTAGGATCATTAGCACCATCATAGGTAGGGGGACGGTGACGAGCAAAGCGATCAAACACAGACTGCTGCGGACGGTTGTTGTTGTTGTTGTTGTTGAGATGAGTAGTAAATCCCTGAGCCATAGATGCTAGCGCATCCTCAAGTCTTCTGATGCGTTCAGCATCGGCTTCGTTACCATTTCCGTTTCCAGTTCCAGTGCGCACCATCTGTAAAACAGAAATTTGTTTTCTAGTGGTAAAACTAAGAACCACTTCAGGCAACTTCTCGTACACTCTACAAACGTAACCAGCTAGTCCTTATTGGTTTCTACCCCATTTACTCTCACTCATTTACTAATCCATTTAATTTAGTCATTTACTAAGCGAGAGTTGGGAGCGTGTTCGCTCTGATACCAACTGTAACAACCCGAATTTTTAAAACAAAAGAAATACCTTAATAATAAATAATCCATCAGAGTACAAAGATGAATAGGGTCAAGGTGGCGGAAACACCTGACCAATCCGGATCGATACTCAAATCCAAAACTAAACTAATACATTATTAATAATTCTTAACTTAAATAAATTCCTAAATAAATTATTCTTCTTGCCACAAGTCTCTACAGCCCAACATCCAGACAAGCAGCAACCAAATCAACCTGAGAATGGGGGTCGCCAATCAGTCGGGAGTAACTAGGTGCTCTCCCAGTCATGTTTACAACAGGCTAACCATAACAACAATCCATAACAGAATAAGTAGATCAATTGTAACATGAGAAATACCACAAGCAATCAATTGCAGTAACCAAGACAGACTTCGAACTCTGACACAACTGACATGACGACTCAACTCTAGATGAGCACAACATACCAGACAGGTGTAATACGACCCACACACAAACCGAAGGCACAAAGCTAGCAATAAGCATAGCGAATAGAGCGAACGCCCGTTAGAGCGTATAACGCACTGCCTCTAACTCCTAGAGCGTATAACGCACTGCCTCTAGGTGATGGAGCGTATAACGCACTGCCTCCATCGGGTGTGGAGCGTATAACGCACTGCCTCCACGGTACTATGTATGGCGTATAACCACTGCCCATATGTGTAAGACCTGGCCAGACCCTCGATGCATTAACTGTACATCGAACGACACTCGGGGACCAGAGCGTATAACGCACTGCCTCTGATACCCCCCCGAACATAGACCATAAAACTCAATCCCCGAAGGGTAGCGTTAGTTCATTCCGATAGTATATAAATTATACTATCGTCATCTATTCAACCAGCAACAAACAAATGCACAGTATAACTGACTGCACAAACCAATACGTGAACAACGTCACGACATAACTCAGGAACAGTATTACTGACTGCCCAACAACGCGTGAACAACGTCACGACTCAACCAAGGAACAGTATAACCGACTGTCCAAATATAGGAATAAGAATAACCAATAATATGAGCAAACATAGTGTTATAGTCCAACTAACCATAACACCACAAATAAACAAGCACAAATGACTAAGGTTATAGTATCTTGACCTATAACATTACACCTCAAAGGTCATGTTATAGTTCGAGTTACCATAACACCAGACACAAAAGCATATAACATCCAATGTTATAATACCACCAACTATAGCCTTCACTTAACCTTAGTGAAGTTATAGTAACATCAGCTATAACCTTCACTCAGCTTTAGTGAAGTTATAGTAACTTCAGCTATAACGTTGGTTAAGCTTGTCAGGTTATAGTATCATCAACCATAACCTTCGCTTAACTCCAGCAGAGTTATAGTGCACCACCTATAACCTTGGTTAAGATTGTCAGGTTGTAGTATCATCAACTATAACCTTCACTTAACTCCATCAAAGTTATAGTACCTTCAGCTATAACTTTCACTCAACTTTAGTGAAGTTATAGCACTTCAAGCTATAACTTTATACGTGCGAGGTTATAGTATCATCAACTATAACTCCCTTCCATCACGGGTTAGTCCTCTATAACAAATTCACCGAGGGGTCGACTCCACGGTACAAACCGCCATGTCACCACAACGAGTCTTGTTATAGTACACCGCACCATAATGTCACTTTCAAAGTTATAACTCAAATAGGTATAACTAGGGTAGCTTACATGCAAAGTTATAGCAACTTCAGCTATAACCTTAATGATGTAAACCAAAACCCTAATTTCTCAAACAACCAAAACCCTAAGTGATAAATCACCAAACCCTAGCCTCCATCTCAAGAGAGGCCACGGCCAACATAAAACCCTAGGCCACTACCATTGGTGCGCCTAGGCCGTTGCACACGGCACCAAAACAACGCCACTAGGGTTGTATCGCGCAACCCTAGATGACACAAATAATATTATACAAAATAACATATAATAAATACAATTAAATGCATATAATATTACGCACAATACAATTAAATCATACATACACCATTATATCATGTAAATCATGCTTACTTTCTATAAACATAATTAAAGAAAAAAACCTAGTTACCTTTATTACGCAATAATGACAGCAAAATAATATCCATCTTCATAAAAACGCCAATAACATTGTCCTAGACAAATCCTCCTCCAAAAACGCCCCAAAAGAAAGACATCTTCTTCTTAATCTTCTTATTTACAATCAAATATATAAACCCTAAAGGTAGGTCTAAACTCCATACAATCGAGTCCCTTAAAAATAATATGAATAGAATATATTGTAGAAGTAAGAGCCAGGATTGTAAATATATAATTTATATTTGATTTGGATGAAGAAAGTTGCATAACAATAGAATTAATGGGAGAAGAATGAAAAGAGAGGAAAAAGGAAAGCTCACGGCGCACAGATGAAATGCACGAAAGAATTGAATGAGCAACCTAGCTACTAGGTTAATCTTTTATATTTATAAGAGAATTTAAGTGGGCTTTTGACCCATTAGCTCACAAGATGGATAATCCAATTACAAATTAGGTTTAAAGTAATTAAAACGCTCAAAGAGTTTATATAGGAGAAGTAGCTATTAAATTAAAATAGTAAAATCGTGCGCGGACATTTTAACCCATCCAAATTAGGTAAAAACGGAAAATAACAAAATATAGATCGCAAGCGTTAAATACGCATTAAATAATTAAACTCGCAAAATAATTATTTTAATAAATAAATTTCCGGATAAAATTTATTATAAAAACACGGGGTGTTACAAGTAAACAAGGGTGATGTAGATCTCCGACTTGGAAATGGAGCTAAGGTACCGCCACTTCAAAGGGGACTTACGTACTAGTTTTAGCTAATGGTTTTGAGTTGTACTTGAATAATTGTTATTTTGTACCTTCTTTATCCAAGAACATCATATCCGTAGCCATGGCGGACATGGAGGGTTTTACTTTTGCCATTAAGAACAATTGTTGTATGATTTCAAGATATGACTTGGTCATAGGCCAAGGTAATTCTATTAATGGTATTTATGTTCTTGAAACATCAACTCAACCAAAGATATTTATAATATTAAATCTAAAAGACTCAAGTCAAGTGATCCAAATGAATCATACATTTGGCATTGTCGATTAGGTCACATAAATGAGAATCGCATCAAAAGACTAGTATTGACTAGTGTAATTAAACCTTTTGATTTTCAATCTTGGTACATGCGAATCTTGTCTCCTTGGGAAAATGACTCGTAATCCTTTTAGTGATATAGGGACACGAGCAAGTGAACTAGTTGGCCTTATACACACCGATGTATGTGGACCAATGACTATTTTCGCTATGGTTAATTATGACTACTTCATTACAGTCACCGATTATTTAAGTAGATATGGGTATATCTACTTAATAAAATACAAGAGTGATGCTTTTGAGAAATTCAAGCAATTCAAAATGAGGTAGAAAACCAATTGAACAAGAAGATCAAAGCACTACGATCCGATCGTGGTGGTGAGTATCTTAGTAATGAATTCGATTCACACTTGAAGAATTGTGGCATTGTATGACAGCTAACTCCACCTGGAACACCAGAACTTAATGGTGTTGCTGAAAGAAGAAATCGAACCCTACTTGGTATGGTTTGATCTATGATGAGATCAAACCAAGTTGCCAGACTCATTTTGGGGATTTGCTATCCAAACCGCCATCAAATCATTAAACAATAGCCCGACCAAAGAAACTGATAGAACTCCATAGGAGATGTGGAAAGGGAAAGTCCCTAATTTGTCCTATATGAAGATTTGAAGATGCGATGCTTTCGTTAAGATAAAGACCAACAACAAGCTAGCCTCACGATCCGAAAAATGCATTTTTCGTAGGTTATCCTAACAACTTTCGTGGTTACTACTTCTACAAAACGCAACGAGTAATCCATGTCAATGCCAGACCTCAGCACTTGTCATCAACTTCCCCGCTCATCGCAACGAGCGTAACCCGCCTCATTAATGTGCACATCCCCCTTGTGACGGGGGTCACAAGAGGCGAAACCTGTAGTGTGGAACTATCTCCCAAAAATTGTCTACCAATCTCAATCACAATCAATATCATAACCAATATCACAATCATCATCATTACAAGAGAAAGCTCCATTAGCAACGGAAAAGTCCGTCGCCAAATCCTAACATTCCGTCGCTAAAAGACATTTTGCGACGGACTTCCCGTCTCTAAAAATATTGTGCGATGAAATTTCCGTCGCCAAGTATCTCTGCGACGGATTATAGGTGTCGTTCAAGTCAAGAATTAAGTCAACTGTTGCGACGGAATGTCTGTCGCAAATGCTACTTACTGCGACGGAATTTCCGTCGCTATCCTATTTGCGACGGACTTCCGTGGCACATTGACGTGAAAGAAAGTCAACATCTTCGATGGATTTTCCGTCACAAAGCATAAAAGTCCGTCGAAAAAATACTAGTGCATTGTGCGGTTTCCTGCATCACAAACGTGCTGCAAAATGCTCAAAAAACCTGCAAAAGGGCAAAAAATGTACAATAAGTTTACTGATGTAACACAAACTAATTTTTCCATAAAGGTCTTGATTTTATATCATATAATTCACATTTTACAACCAAAAGTTTTAAGATATAGTAAGTAACATAATAACTAACTAATCTAATAATCACTCAACCACACAGAGTGAATGGGGTGAAAGGAGAGAATGGGGTGGACCTAGCATAATCGCCACCATCAGCATCAAAGTCGTCCTGACCTTGTCCAGGGCTACAACTCTTAGCCGTATTTCTCTCAACCTGACTCAGGTGCTCCTTTATAACTGCAATCCTTCTAACTTGCTCTTCACACTCTTCACTAAGTGCCGCATTCTCCTTTGTCAGCTTAGTAGCGAAACCTCGGATGAACTGAGTCGAAGCTGAGGTAGCAACGGAGTGCCTATGATGCTCAAACAAACTATGTCACGCTAGTCCCAACCCGTAACATATTCCTTTCTTGTCATATCTCGTTTCTTCGTAATAGATCTCATTGCCGTCGATGTCTTCAACTTGACTTTGAAGGTGATATTACTTTGACATGATCTTATTATGCATTATAAACAAGCGAACAATTAGTAATTATCATTTAAATAGTTAATTAAATTAAATATAAGTGTGAAAAATAATTTAATTAGCGAAATAATGCTTAACTTACAAATAGGGCAACTGGTTTTTTTTATAACTATCCACGAACGCTATGCTTCTTTGTCTTCTCTAAGACCTTCACGGCGGATTGGATATCAGAACTATTTTTCCCGACTTACAATTTAGATTAGGGCAGAGCATGTTTCGGATATACGATCCGAACCCGATCCGAAAATCTTCGGATATCCGACTTTTGATATCCGAAAATTCCGGATCGGATATGCAATTATCCGATATCCGATTTGTTTTAGGTCCTCATTATTATTCAATTCAAAAAAATAAAATAAAATTCATTACATTATAATTAATTAAGCCAAATGCCTCATTACACCAACAATTCGAAATTAACACTAATTTTAACCTTGTGAGTTCTAATCAAATGCACAAGTACATATACAAAATCGGCATAAAAGTTTTGTTCTACAAGGTTCTTTACCCAGATTAATGAATACCAAAAAAAGAAGAACTAGAACTTGTACATGATTTATATACTACCATTAAATGAAATTTGATCTTCAATCCCACAAATTCATATTTGCTACTGGCTTCATACAATTCATAGCTGCAATTAAGTTCAACTAACCTCTACAAATTAAAATTATGCAGAGTTGGAATGATGAAGTAAAAGACAGAAAGAAGGTGATTGAAAATCAAGAAAAAAAGAAGAGTTGAATGACTGGAAAATTTGAGAGAGAGGGAACCTTGACTTGCTATGTTTAGAGAGAGAGTTGGTCGTTTGGCTGCACATTAGCCTTTTAGGTTTATATGTAAGATGGTGGGCAAGAACAATTTTATTTAGGCCCAAAACTTACAAGGCCTTTTACGAAAAATTGAAAGACTTATCGAACTTTTCAAATTTGATATCCGAATCCGATCCGATATCTGAAACTTTCGGATCGGATATCCGATTCGAAACCATTTTGCGGATTGGATATCCAACTTTTCGGATCGGATATCGCATTGGTTTGGATAATTGGATTTTTTGTTCGTCCCTAATTTAGATACTTCTTAAAATAACATATATATGTTAATATATACTTATAATTTGATAAAAAAAAAAACAAAAAAGAAATAAAACAAGAAATTTACCATTTCCTTCAATAATGCTTGGGTGTTTTTTCTACCCATTATGTGAGTAGGAAACGCCTTTCCCTTCTCTTCAAATTCCAACTTACGATTAGCCGAGGCTGATCAGATCTAGCAGTGAATTTAGGATCTTCGACATGCCTCATCTGACGCTTTCTGAATAAGTCCAAACGACCCCACTTCGGCATGTGCTCCTCGTCTTTCTGGCTAGCTCGGTAAATCATTTGACGTAAGCGGGTTTTCAAGGCATATTCCCAAGCTTTCCTTACCATCTCCCTATGGCAGGGATCGAAGGTAACCCTTTGTTGTTAAGATTAAAAACATAAAGTTATAAAAACATTAAGAAAGAAATCAAAAAGATAGTTTGAAGTAAAATAAAATCATAATATATACCTCAAACCAGTTCCACCAATCTGTCCGCAAAGTGCTCGACGCCTCCTTCTAGTTTGGAGCGTGTTCCTTGTAACCGCAGATTATGGTGTCCGATATCAACCTAACCACATCTTTATCACTGAACCTGAAATAAATTTTCATAAATACATTATTATTATTATAATCATAAAAATAATCAATCAATTAAAATAAACGTGAAGTATACTTACGAGACACCGGTTTCCTCATCCAGATCGAGACAAACTCGATTAGTTGTAGCCACCTAGGTCTGGTTCACCTGCTTTTTATTTACTTGTTCATTCTCGTCTTCCTCGTCTCGCTTGCCTACATTACTACAACTACCTCTCCGCCGTTGTCCGCCCGCCATAGAAATAAACTTAAATCTTCAAAGTTGTCATGAATTCGTATAATTAATTAACAAAAAAATATATTCATACTTTATAAACAAGATGCAATTATTAATAGATAATAAAATCTCGTGATTACACTGATATTAAGATACACAACATCTACAAAACCAACTTTCAACGTAACTTATAGAAGAATTATAAAATCTTTTTCTTTCTCTTCACCTTCTTCTCCCTCTTCCTTTTCCTTCTCCTCTTCTATCTTCTCCTCCTCTTCTTTCTTCTCCTCATCATTCTCGTTTATTTGCATTTCTTGCTTCTTGCTCCTCCATAAATTCTTTATCATCTGTTACTTTAATTTTTGATAGTAGTGTCTCACTACTAATGACATCTTCTTGAACACGGATTCATCAATAGGAGCATCAACATGCAACCTGGCTCGGGTTTTAAACACTGCCGACCACTTATCTTTATCTCTTTTGATATTTGGATAAGACGCATAATAAACATATTCCACCAGATACGCCAACACAAATGGATCATATTTTAGAAATTTTCTACTTCGGTTAACATCTACAAGTTTATATTCCTTATGCACTTGCATAACATTCTTTTTTTCTGAATTATCTATCCAATCACATTTGAATAAACGTTAAAAATTGAGTTATTTAGTAATTAGGAAGTGTTTTTTAGTCCTTCATCTTTTCACACTTTTGGAGAACTTCTAGTGTGTAGGCGATTTTGGCTTATTATTAGGAATTTGAGGTCTAAGATCTACAGATACAGGTTCTGCCATTTCTGGCTAATTAGTTTTCAGGCTTTTCGGGCAAAAGGATTTGTCTTAACTTGGCTTCTTTCTCATGATAAGATAACTTTATTTTAGCTTCTTATCCCTAAGGCGTTGTCTAAAAGCAAAGTTCGATCCCATCCCGGACTGCTCGAATTCGGACTTCAAAAAAAAGGGGGGGAGCCATTTTTTTTTACCGACACACAAAGCAAATATTTTGTTGCGAATGAACAAGATATCGAGGAATTGTTCTATGGCAAAGTGGTATTCGGTACCGGCTAAAACTTCTCCCCAAAAGTTGCCTTCGTCTAAGGTCGTCGAGGATAAGAGGCGACATTTCCCATTTCCGTTGCCTAAAGACCGTAACGAGCCTATTGTTACGAACTAGTAAACTCCCTTACCCGTCGAGGGCAGAAAAAGCCACAAAGCATTTTCCATCCCGGGGCTTCGTTCGGGGAAGCGTTCCTGGCGTATCCGCATACTGCGTGAAGGCTAGCGAGAGGGCAACAATTGAACTGAAATTTTTGATGAATCTCACGTGTCTTTCTCATCAACCCAGAAGAAAAAAAATCAAATCGCACGCTTTTAAATTACCACGGAAGAGATGTTTTGCTTTAAAAGTCAAAATTCCTGGGGAGGATAAGTCTTAAGACAGTTCTCCTTTAGGGTTCCGGTTGAAAATTTCTAATTCTCAATATTGCGCCAATTTAATTCCTAGGGCGCCGGTGAAAGGGTGCCGAAATCCAGGAATTGAGTTTAACCATAAGTCTTATTCTTCGACCCCAAAAGTAAAGCAGTCATCCAAACCATACTGAAAGGCATTATGTGCGAAAAGTAAAGTCATTAGAGCCTCGTTGGGCTGGAGGAACGTTTGACTGAGACCTTTAGGTATAAATAAAAATTAATTCTTGGAGACTGGTTGTTTTTAGAAAGAGCTTGTCCCGGCCGCTTCGTTATGAACAGAGGGCGGAAGTCTTTCTGGGGGGAGTCGTTTCAGGACTACAGGCGAGATACCCCCTTGGAGCTTTGGCAGCGAGAGCAGGGAAATTTGCTGACTCATTTTGAGTCCTTAAGATCTAAAATTGAGGCCGGCTAGTACGTCCTGTTTTTAACCTTGGCCTACAGACGTATGATCATTATGCTTTAATCGGATTATTTCTCACCCAGCTAAGCGGTACTCGGGACGGTGCATGAAGCGTAGCCTCAGGATGACTAAGGACAAGCAGGCAAGGCGGAAAGCTGGCTCGTATGCTAGTACTAGTCAAGTATTCTCTATCACTCCCGGGGAAAGGTCCTCTCAATGCTCTAACGCCCACACCGATGGGACCTTTTTCCAATAACTGCGGCTTCACCCGCCTCTCTTTGGTTGATCCGTCCGTAGAAGTAAGTGGATCGAACAAATAACCAAATTCTCACATTATATGTGCTTTTTTGTATGACAATTCAATAAATTCATTGAGTGTTCCATAGTAGTCAGATCCCTCAGTTGAAATCAGACATACACCATTATTAATTGTCGATTTTTCCAAATCTATGAAAAATTGACTAATCTCAGTTATTGTATTCCACTCATACTTCGGGAGAAGGCGCCTTAAAGCAACATGTAAACGCTTCACAAACACGTGACAATCATGACTTTTCAATACATGTAGCTTCAACTCATGTTTATCAACACATCTACTCAGATCTGAAGCATAACCGTCTGGAAATCTCAAATTAGATATCCAATCACACAACACATTCTTTTGTTCTTTATTCAAAATGAATGTATCCATTTTTTGTTGTTTAGAACAAACTGTCAACATTTCCTCTTGTGCTTTTGGGGTAAATTTTGTCTTGTTTTTACATTCATCACTGTGTGAATCAGTTGCTCGAAATTTTTTTTCTCGATATGTATTACATCAAGGTTATGACGAATTAATAGCGTTTTCCAATAAGGAAGCTCCCAAAAAATGCTTTGTTTCCACCACCCCATTCGGGTAAGTTTTAACGAATCCAATTCATCTTTACTTGCATCCACAGTTTTTGGCAAATGGTTCACACATTCCTACACTTTTTCACCCATTAATCTCGTAGCACCAAAATCATTCTCTACTCGCCCTTTTCGAAAATTCACTTTATCTTTGCGGAAAACATGATTAGGTGGTAAGAACTATCTATGACAATCAAACCAATCCCATTTTCAACTCCTATAAAACCAAAACGACTTAGTCTCCTTCTTCATACATTATGGACATGCATGTTCACCCATAGTTGACCAACCCGATAACATGCCGAAAGTAGGAAAGTCGTTGATAGTCCATAGTAGTGCTGCTCTAAGATCAAAGTTTTGCTTTCTAAAGACGTCGTATGTGTACAATCCCGTCTCCCACAATTACTTCAACTCTTGAATTAAAGGTTGTAAATAAAGGATGAGGTATTTTTTTGGACTTGACGGACCGGGGACAAGTAATGATAGAAAAACATAAATTGTCTTTTCATACATAGCCAAGGTGGTAAATTGTATGAAGTAAACATTACCGCCAACATGAATACGACTTCCCGTAATGACCGAAAGGTGCGAAACTCCATCGGTACAAAGACCAAGTCAAACATTTCGAGGCTGACTTGCAAAAGAAGGATGATGGCGATCAAAATGTTTCCAAACCCCGTCGTCACTTGGATGAGACATTATCCCACAGATACGGGGATTTTCATGATGCCATTACATCTCTCCCGCAATATATTTTGTGGCATAAAGTCGTTGCAAACGCGGTCCTATTGGGAAATAAGTTAAGATTTTTTACCAACCCGTTTGCCATTTGCATTCTTTTGTTTTTTGTATCGGTTTTACCACATTTTATACACTTATCAGAAGAATTTCATCCTCCCAAAAAAGCGTACATCCTTCATCACACGCGTCTATCTTTTCATAAGGGAGTTGGAGAGCTTTAAGATTTTTTTTTTGCTTCGTACAAGTTACGCGTCATAACATGATTTTCAGGAATATGTCCCCTATAAATGACGCGATACCATCTACACATTTGTGGGGTAGATTGTATTCACATTTCAAAGTTTTTCTTTGGTGAAAATGTAAGATATATTAATCACCATGCCAAATGGCATCACCAATTTGTAACAGCCCAGATTTTATAATAACGAATAATTTATTAAAGTTGTAAATTTTATAAATTCGTCTTTTACTTTTATTGGTTACAATATTTTAAGCCGATAATTTATGATTTCGTGGCTTTAAATTAATGTTGATAGAATTTAGTTTAGTTGGGTAGAAAACGTCGCATTTCAGTCCGTTATGAGTTCATAATCTGATTCTAAGCGAAAATTCAAGTGAGTTGACCCAATATGAATTTGGGTATTCTATTACTCACCTTCTCAAAATAAACTCATTTATCCCTCCGCCTCCCACCTTCATCTTCTTCCTCATACACTCAAAACCACCGTTAAACCTCCATAACTTTCTAAACTTAAGACGAATGTCATTTCTCCGTTTCTCAACGAAACTTGACGATTTTTATATCAATCTTCTCCTCTCACCCCCCTCTTCATTTTCATACCATAAAATATCCATTTCCTCCAACTTTTTATAAAACCCTATTTTCTACCTCTAAACCTAAGACGAGCATAACTTTTTTCGTTTCTTAACGTAATTCAATTCCGTTTAATGTTTCGGAATCCTCTCACCATCCTCTTTCTTTCTAGCTAATAAAAGATTGAAACTTTTAACGTTGTTTGAAGTCCGACTTTCACCATATTTCGGTTTTGGGTTCTTGTCGCTTTATTTATTGGGAAAAAATGTATTTTAAAGATTTTGGGTCAAGGAGCTCATGTGGGTTGATGGTTAGCTTGGGAATCGACGATTTGAAGTGCTAATCGAGGTAACGGTGATGGGTTACTCGATATCAATATGTATTTTATGTGTTAATTATTGTATTTACTAGTGAAAGATGAATTCTTTGTGTTGATTTCACATGAATAAGTGTTTATTACTCATTTATATGTTTAATCCATCTCAAATGTTTATTTTATGTTAATCTTATGCAAGGTTACATATATGTTGTTGGTTTCAATCATTCACTGTTGTTAAACTTGTGTGTGGATCTATTTTTGGGAGGCCATGTTTGAGTTTAGAACATTGAAGAGCTATCTCGACCCAAGTCACATGCCTGACATACATGTCACGGGCGTGAAATAAGAGGCAGAACAATATCCTTGCATGACAGACCTTTCACGGGCGTAACATACAAGTCACGGTCGTGATGACTGCAGTTTTCCTGCACTGGCCCATTTTCGTAAAATGATCATATCTCCTTCGTTACTTGCTTGTTTTGGGATTGTGACCTACCGTTAGAATCGTAAGAGGATAAACTATTACCACCATTTGACATTACTGCATTTAAATGTCATGAAATATACTTATGACCGTTTGAAGTGGACCCTTGGTTTAGTTAGTTTTCAAACTTGTTGTTTTGAGATGAGATCTATGTTTCTTATTCATTATACTTCTTAAAGTTGGTCTAATGCTTTTGTATCACGTATTGTCTCATGTTTATCATTGTTACATTTATATTATGCTTTATCACATGTTTGGTGACAGTTTCTAGTATGTCCCCTCTTTGAGTGGGGTTTGCCTTATGTAATGATTTCAGCACTACTCGTTGAGTACTTTGAACTCTCATTTCGCGACTACACCCTCATACTCGTTAGACTAGAATATCGGAGCGATGAGGTGTATAATTGGTGCTTGAATGCATTTGTGAGTGGGGATATGACAACGTTGTTGGGAGGCGAACGCAATGCGTTGATCGACCCGGCCGTCAAATGTTGTATCCTTGCGAGGTGGTGTCATTGCATGTAGCGTACTTGCTTGTATATGATTCTTGTGCTCTTTCCGCCTCTTTCGTGTAGTTTAGCCGAATTTGGGGTACTCGGCGTTTTTTTTGTTGATCAAGTCTTGGATGCAAAATGTTTATCGCATGTCGAATCGGAACATGTTCATTCCGAGAGTCTGGTCAGGTTTAAACTAGGACCGTATTATTATCGTCGTCCTACAGGGAGGAAATGTGTCTTTCATGTATGAAATGTTTATTGTATACGGTTCAGGGAAATGTTTATCCCGTGGACGAGTCAACCCTTCGTGTACGAAATGTTTATCGTATACGGTTCAAGGAAGTGTTTATCCCGTGGACGTGATTGATCAAACTTGCTTGTACAGATGCTAGTGCGTGTCATTTACCGTGAGAGTGTGTATGCTTATGTTTGATCATATGATGGATTGTATACTTGATTGATTTGATGCCTATGATTGGTTTGTATGTTGAGTCCCGAACCTTCTCAAGCATATGTCGCTAATGGTGAGATGCAAGCCCTTATTGTTCTATATAGTTGCCAAGGGGAGTCTTCCCCGAGTCTTGTATTGCATGATGATGATGGATGATGGTTTTCGTCACTCGTATATTATTATTATCATGATGCTAGTCTCAAATCCGGCATGATATATATGGTTGCATGATGACACATGATTATATGCTTGTTTATGTGCGTTTTGATGTGATATGGCTGGGAGAACCTTGAGTTACTCCCCATTGACCGTGGCATTCATTTTTAATGAATAAACAGGTTGCAGGTTGGTGTTTGCATGGGGTTGTGGCGAGTGAGCTAGCGAGCGTTGTTCTTACAGCGATTCACCCTTTACGTGTAGTTTATATTAGTTTAATATCTTAATTGTGTTTTATCAAGGGATCGGTGCCCCTTGTATTTATTTAAGATGCAATTTATATAAAAGATTTATTAAATTAAGTTTTGGTTTTATAATATAGTGACATTCGTGGTTTTGCTTTTAAAGTTTTAAAAATATCGTATTTCATCGCTGCAAATCTATGTGTTTACTTTACTGCAAAATCGCAGGGTGTCACAATTACACCAAGAGAAAGTTATATGATAACATTACAAAGCCAACAAAACCTAGATACCAAATGAATTACATCAACTTTCGAGTTTTACACCATTGAACATCCCTTCCAGTGATCATACCCAACTCGATGACTAATAGTCTCATCCTTGCTTGCTGTATAATGGCATGAACCAGGTGCTCGGGCCTTCTCCCATATCCCTCCACTTTGCAAATATTCCTGGCATTCTATACTTCATATTGCATAACAGTCACCGAAGAGCAATAAACCTTCTTGACAGAACCAGAAAGCTTCTTGGTCTTCATAATAGAATTTGTATCAATACCTTCCCTCGAGTACACTTGTATCCATTCTCCCAATTTGGTGAGACAATGTTGAGTCAACTATACAGAAAGTGTCATCCTGGAGCGAAGTGAGTGGGAAAAAGTGAGGTTGGAGATAGTTGAACTGTTCAAGAGGTGTTTGACAATTGTTCCATATAGGACCTTAGACTCTCTATGTTCGGGGGACGGCCGGATGTTCGTGGGCCATTTTAGAGTCTTAACACCTATGAAATGTATATAACTCACGAAGAGGAGGAGTTTTATAGGCCTAATGGTTCTTCATCCGAAGTATATTCAACTGATTAAGTGTTTGGCTTATTTGATTAAGTGTATTAAGAGGAGGAGTTGTTCGTAGTTTGTTTAGTTCTAATTATTAAGTTGTTGTTTGCAATCAATGTTTAAGTTTTAATTATTAAGTTGTAATCTGCAAAAATCGTTGTAATATTTTCAAGTTTTTAAGTAATGATTAAAGTTGTCAGTTGAGTTGTCCGACCATTTTCAGAACTTTATTAAAGTTGTCTGTTGACTAGTCCAATCATCTTATTGATTAAGATTAAACTAATTTATTATTAATAAAATAAGATTAACTAAATTACATTACAAATAATAATAAAGTTGTTAACCCAAGCTCAACTTCCTTGCAACTTCATCATCAGTGCTGTCATTTCTTCTTCTCCGACTTCTTCCCGGGGTGGATCCATGCAAGTGTTCCAGTACTCGATGTTTCTTTTATACAAAGTATCGAGGTGACTGACACTCTCGTGTCTGTAAGTAAGCCAAGCGGGAGCAAGTGGTGGCATGACAACAGTATCCTGCGACCCTATTGAATGCAACCGCATCCAATGACTATGGTAGTTTACAATCCACATAACACCAAATGGTTTTTGACCTGGAATCGAGGCCCTAAGTGGTAAAATTGTCTCACAACTACCGGCCCAAATTTTCTCACCATTGTCTCGACGGAAATGACCGATAACACAAATAGTCTAGTTGAAGGTGGTTGCAAATGTAAGTAAGTGTTCACCACACATCCAATGTTCCGGACCGCATGCAATCTCAAGAAAGAACTCAACACGCCTCAAAGTGCACTCAAATCCTGTCAAACCGTTCGTAGCCAATGGAAGATTACCGAACAAGTTTTTGTAGATATCGTCGCTCCTAAGCTCTCGGCCCACCATATCCTCATCTGAAGGTAGTCGCCCTCTTGCCCTCGTTGGACATGAGATATAACACGAAAACCATAGTGACCATCGTCTCCGACATCTTCCCATCCATCGAACTGGCCCCAAAGCACCTCTGGTACGCCGTACCGTTTAGCCCAAGTAGAGATAAGGCTGAGGGTGTAGTTTCTTTCTAACGGAGCACAAGGTGGTCCTGGAGGAAAGTCCCCAAATAAGTGAGTCAAGAAGTAGATCCATCGGTGCTAGGTGTCTCAGATTTCCTTTGACTATGCTCGAAAGACGACTTGTTCCGAGTTGTAGACTTTTTAGGACGGCCTTTCGGGTTCTCATTAATAGGAGGGGACATAACTTCCTCGTCCTCCGGATGAAGGATGTCACGCATCTTCTCTGAGACCAACCTACGGGAAGCCGGATCACTCTTTCTAGCTTCCTTTACTAACTCATCAAACTCATCATCATCGGTTCTCGGCATTTTATCAACACTATCAAATACCAAAGTCTTCCAAAAAAAATGAACATCCTCAACATGGACCCTCCTACCTCTCCTACTCAAATCAACCAATTTGCATGCACAAGGTAGGCCATGAGTAGTCTCAAGCACATGTCCACAACCCTCCTCTAACATGACACCAAGACCAAGACCTCTTTGAAGCTCTACCTCCATTAATCCTATTGCCTTCGTCGATACGACCCCTAGCAACAATGAGAACAAACGACTGGTTATCTGAGGCCGACTCCTTGAATCCTCGAGTTACTTTCTAATCTCGGAGTTTTGACTTTCAAGCATGTCATGCATCTTCGACCACATACTAACAAGTGTCAAATTCGCGCTTTTCAACCATGTCTTAAGTAGAGAATGAGCCGACTCGACACGGGAAGTAGACGTGTTACCGAATTGTAGGACATCGTTTATATAACATCGCACAAACTTCTCCTGGTATTGACCCCAAGTGTTTCGAACATAGTTCCCTAAGGCAACCCACTTGATGCGAAAACACTGCCAAGCTCTTTCAAACTTTTCCACGGTTAATGCATCGATAACCCGTATCCACCCGATTCTGGATTATAGTAGACAAGATATTTGTACCACTCTGTCTTGTAAATGTTCAGGGTTTTTGCATTGATGGCGCGGTTCACGTGACACCGACACAGGAAATGACTAGAACCGGGATACACCTCCCCAATAGCGGCGATCAAACCCAACTCCCAGTCGGTGACGAAAACGGTAGGGGAAACAAAGACACGCGAGAATGTCCAAAAACCGCCTCAATACCCACGTGTAGGAAGCCTCAGACTCCGTAGGAACGAGTGCACAAACAATTAGGAACGAATTCCCGGTCGGGGCAACACCGACAATCTTAACTAGTGGATTCTTGTAGGTGTTTGTCTTGTATTTTGAATCAATGAGCACATCATAAGGATAGGCTCTGAATATCTGCACGGCTACGGGATGTGCCATGCATATATGAGAGATTTGTCGTGTCTCGGGATCACTCTCATGCCACTGTAAATAATGCGCTTCGACGACAAGAGCAACCATTTGTTGTGCGGTGTTCCTTCCACCCCTAAATTCCCGCCTCAGTTTTTTGGTGTAGTTATAAATCTGATTATTTGACGGTTGAGGTTTACCCGACGTTCTTTGGTGAAGAGCGTTCTTTATATCTCTTGGGAGCACACCGGCCTTAACCTGTTGCTTCACATATGCTTTCTCCTTGTCATCCAAAGCCGCAAAATGACGATCACCGTCCTTGTAAACCACATCCCCATGGTTGTGAAACCTTTTACCCTCGGCAGTGATAATGTTCCAAACTGCCCCGCTATCGTCACATTGATGAGGGTATTTCTGCACGGCATCCACACTTATTCGACATACGTCGCTTCTCGGGATCATCAATTGGAAGAGGTCTACCATACCTTGAACATCGAAAGTAAGATGCCAACAACTCGTCCCGTCTTCTGTTTTTTGGCCCATTATTTGTTTTAACCAAAGCAAAACCATGTTCTATTGCAATCTTATTTGCCCAATTAAAGGCATCATCACGGGTATCAAAATCCAATGTCGTGTCAAAGTACGAATTGTAATCAATGTTATAATTCCCGAAATCCTCTAACGAGTCATGTTCAATGCAAATAGGACGCTAATTAGACATTAAATATTTAACATATATTAGTAAATCATGATCTACATACTTAAAATGTTATTAAACGGGGTTATAAAAAATAAATATCATCTGACCATGGTCAGACATTAAACTTACATGACTTAACCATGGTCAGACATAGAACTGGGTGTCATGACCATGGCCAGACATTGAAAATGAACGTCCAACCATGGCCAGACATCCATTTCCAACCTCTGGCCATGGTCAGACGTTGGAAATGGATGTCTGGCCATGGCTGGACGTTTATTTTCAATGTCTGGCCATGGTCCATGACATCCAGTTCTTTGTTTGACCATGATATTTTTTTTTTTTAAAAATCCACACTTGAATTCTAACTGAATAGGATGTAACGTAAATCAATTAACTTAATTAAGTATAAACAAACAATTAACGAATTCCGGGAAAAAAATGACAAATTTAAATTTTGATTAATTTGTAAACATACCGAAGATTGTTCGTCCGTCATGATAAATCGATTTACTGAAATTGTTGTTGTTCGATTTAATGAAATTGTTGTTGTTGTAATTTTTTTATTTTTTTTAGTTGAATTAGTTGTATTTGATTTTGGGAGAATTAGAGATAAGAGAGAAAAAGAAGAGAGATAGGTAGTGTCTAAGTGCATAAGGGCATTATTGTCTTTCGTAATGAAAACGTCGTCGATATTTACTAAAACGTCGTCGAGGTTAACCAGCCGCCATAATGAATAATGAATAATGAATAATGAAAATGACATAAGGCCAGTGAAGGCTATCAGAGTCATACTCAACCTGTGATGATCCCGTTATTTTAATATATTTTTCAGGTACAAGTATCATGGAGGGTCAATTGTGAGAAACTCCATATACAAGACGAGACTTTAAAATGTATAATTAGCTAAATAGAGTTTTAGTTTTAGTCATACAAGTGTATTTTTCATTATTCCTCATTAATATCACATCACTGAGTACAATAACTTAGTAGCATATAATATTCCTTGACATAAACAAATCAGGTATCCAAAACATTATATCATTTCTTATTTTCATAACACATTTTCGTATAACATTAGTGCCGGCCTACCATTACCGAACATGAGAGACATTACGGCTTCCTTTATTCATGAAGAATTCTCCTTATTACGTCAGAGTACAAGCTTACCGGGGACTGGTAAGTCATCCACTCGGTCAAACATTTTACCATTTATCACTTCAATAACAAGATAGGTATATAAACATATATTCACATCACACTAATATTGGTATACCATTACTAAAGGGAGAGACATTACTTTTCTTATGGAGCCAATGCCCATTTTATTCACATGGAGCCAACACTTCTGGAGTTAACTCTCCTTTAATTAATATGGAGCCAATGCCTCTGGAGCCAACTGTTCTTTTCTTTTCATATGGAGCCAACGTCCCTACTGTTTACACAGTTTCGATTTTCATAATAATGTCATCCCAAACCAATAATCATATCCCGAATGCTACATATACATTATAAAACAGTACCATCATAGCAAACATTATACTTCCTCCGACCCATAAAATAGTTTACGTATTCCATTTTAGGCCGTTCCACTTAGTTCTTTACCTTTCTTTTTATGGACATCAATAATTATGTTAAATTACCATACTATTCTTGTAAAAGTAGGTACCCCACTTGTTGTCACCCATTCTTAATACAACAAACAAAAGCAACTTATAAGAGGGCAATTTGGTAAACTAACATATGTAAAAGTAGGTACCCCACTTGTTTTCACTCATTCTAATATTTGTGCAAAAAGCAAACGTAAACTATTCTATGGAACGGAGGAAGTAGCATATAAGAAATAAATATAAGATAAACAAATTATAACAATCATAAGATGAAATTTACGATAAATATAATATAACCGATTATTTCTAACATCGTCTTATTTCAAGGTAAATATTACTTATATCGATGAATAGTCCTGAATCATACCTTATTAGGTATTAAAGAATTTGATATACGAGATGAAATATAAATGACGCCCATCTTATTTACCCGCTTATATGCTCCACTTAGCATTATTTCATCAATCATAGCATAGCTTTGATGTGTCATAATACTAAGCCATATGGTCTTACTTGGTGTTAGTGTAGATTTTTTTATATTTTTCCTTTTTTTTTATAATTATCTAAATTAGTTATATATAAATTTATGTCATAAGATTAAAATTTTACGGGTTACTTTTATTACGAGTTCCGTCTCATATATTCGTAGTAGGTTCATAAAGTCGAGTCATTTTCGTTTATACAGATGAATATAAAATTCTAGTTTATAAAGTCCGAAAGTCCTATTAATATACGTATATTATCTTAAATTTATTATTTTATTCGGGATATTACACTCAATCATCCATGTATATCACCTGCGAAACAACCTGCTCACCATCACCCAATGGATCACCACAGTTATACAACAAAGAATGGGTCAACACACTTACACAATCAACAACAACAATACAAGCAATAACATAGTCACACCAATAGATCATCATCATCTCCAAACACCGATAACCGAATTCCCGTCGTAACCGTTAGTTCCTGCCGATGTTAGACCGCAACAGTGAACATCAAATCTCCGATCGGATTCCCATCGCAATGGGTAATCCATGCCGATGCCAGTCCGCAGCATTGGACATAAATATCCTCATTCATCGCAACGAGCGTAACTCGGCTCATTAATATGCACATCCCCCTTCTACCGAGAGTCACAAGAGGCGGAACCTGGGGTGTGGAACCATCTCCCGAAAATGGTCCACCAATTTCAATCACAATCAATATCATAACTAATATCACAATCATCATCAAAGTTACATAACAATCATCACCATCAACAATCAACAATTAAGCAATATATACTTGTACTGAGTAGGGAAACCTTACTTGTAGCAACCACACACGCAACCACCAACCGTCACATTTAAGCACACAAAACCATCATCCCAATCCTATAAACAATGGTACAACTCCTATCACAACTATGGTCACAATTTCATATACCAACTATGAGGGTAGTCACTTACCTGGCTAGATTAATCATCCCCTTGTGTTGGATCCCGACTTGTCGCTCCGCTCCCATGGTGGTCTACTGGGTGATGGATTCATTATGTCACAATGAAGGTATGGCAGGGAAAAAAAGGAGAGTTAGATTTAGGTTTTGGAGAAATGAGAAAACCTTTCTTGGGTTTAACGATTTATGTCGCAACCCCCGTATTTAATTGTGTAAAACCTCTAGATCCATGACACTCGACCGAGTATCAAGGATACTCGGTCGAGTACGCTGCACTCGGTCGAGTGTCACCCACACTCGACCGAGATACTAGGTCGAGTACGCCATTGTGACAACCCTCGCGAATGCGGAAATATAAAACAAACAAGCATGTGAAATATATTGCGGAAATAGGTAGTTTTTAAAAACTTTTATACATGCAAGTTAAATAAAACGAGGAGTGTCAAAATATTACAAACTAAGTACGGAATATAACAAAGAGACGGAGTCTCTTCAAATGTTAGCAAAGAACAAGTGTTTAGCCAAACTAGCTAATATCGTCTAGAGGTGAAACTTCCAGGGACAACGCCCGCTAGCTCACACCCGAACCCCAAAATATCGTATCCAAAAAGTCATCCATCGCAAGCAACCTGTTCATCCATGAAAAACATGAATGCCACAGTCAGTGGGGATTAACTCCGGGTTCTCCCAGCCATATCACATCAAACGTACATATAAGAAAATACGAAAGTAAAGCATGCATAAATATATATACATGTGAGTTGCGATAAGAATAGATAGGCAATCCGAGATATAAAGATAAGATCATATAGAAATCCAATCCGTAACCATCATGTTATTCCAAGACTCGGGAAAGACATTCTTAGGCAATCGAATACGCTCACTAGGGCTTGCATCTCACCGTTAGCGGTATAAGATTGATAAGATTGAGACTCGACAGACCAACCAAGTCAAGTCATGCGACGATCACAAAGAATCCAACATATTATCATCCATTCACGAACCAAGACATTGACGGTGTCCAATCATGCAATGACCATGAATAATATCATGAAATCACGCATTCACAGAACGACGACACAAGACGACATCTCTCACGGTAAATGAAACGCACTAGCATCGTGTACATGGCAATATGATTAAAAGCATCCACGGGATAAAACTTTCCCTGAAAGGCAGACACGATAAAACATTCGCGTATGTAGACTATTTCCTCCTGGTAGCACGACGATAATAATTCCGGTCCTAGTCAAACCTGGCCATGGATCTCGTGAATAAACGTGTTCTTCCGATTCGACATGCGATAAACGTTCGCATCCAAGACTCGTCTTATAATAATAAATGCCGAGTACCCCAAATTCGGTAGATCATTCACGAAAGAGGTGAAACGAAGCTCAGCCTCTAACAAGCGTACGCTACATGCAAAAACACCACCTCGCAAGTATACAACATTTGACGGCCGGGTCGAACAACACATAGCGTTCAACTCCCAACAACGTCGTCATATGCCCACTACACATGCATTGAAGCAGTACGATACCTCTCCGTTCCGACATTCCAGCCTTACGAACGGGAAGGTAGCCAATGGAATGAGAATACCAAGCACAAGACAAAATAGTGCTCAAACCGACTCATTTGTAAAAACCGACTCAAAGTGGGAACATACCATAAACCGTCACAAAACATGAGAATAGGGATTCATATAAGTTTAAATATGATAACCATGAGTCAATACATGATACATAAGCATTAGAACAAGTTTATGAAGCATAATGAATAAAAACATAGATCACTTCTCCAAAACAATGTTGTTTGGAAACCAACGAAAACAAGGGTCCACTTCAAACGGTCATAACTAGAGTTCTAGATATGGTAATGCAGAAATTCCAAGTCGAGGTGATAGCTTAACCTCTTACGGTTCCAACGAGATATCACACGCCCAAAACAAACAAGTAACGAAGGAGATATGATCATTCTACGAAAAGGGGTCAGTGCAGGAAAAATTCTGTTTCCAGCGGGTGACGCGGCCTGCGTCCTACGACGCAGCCTGCGTCCCCCAACGCAGCCTGCGTCCTTCACGGGATTCAAGGACGAACAAAAATCCATAGGTTATCAACAACAAAAACCTCATTTATCATTACAAATCATCAATTCTCATATCAATTAACAACTAACAACATCCATCAACAACAATACAAGTCATAAGCATACTAACCATAATCTACATACGGTTTCTATCCTAGAAATCACATAAAACACGTAAATGATATCGAGTAACCCTTCACCGTTACCTTTAAGCGTCTTCACTACTCGTCAAGCTCCTCTTCTATTAGAAAATAGTCTTTGTCGGGATCTTGGAGGTCACCACCTACATATAGATCGTAAAAGATGAATAAAATTCATCTTGAGAAAGACGAAAAGATTGAAAAGCGAGAAAGACGATGATTTTAATACCAATACGGATAGAGGAAGGTAAGAGGGGAAGAATAAGACGAACTTACGCGAATTCTACCAAGGAACGAAGGAGATACGGAGGTTGGAAGATTGAAAAATGGATGGAGGCAAGGTTTTCTTCAAGAGGAAGAAATGTGGTTTATGTTTGAGTTTGTGATGAATGAAAATTAGGTTAAGGGGTAGTGTGAATATATATAAAGGGTGAGTCAGAAAAGTCAACGAAAGTCGAAAACGGCTTAAAAGTCAAGAAAATTCAAAGACGACTTAAAATTCAAGAAAAGTCAAAGACGACTTAAAATTTAAGAAAAGTCAAAGACGACTCAAAAGTCAACAAAAGTCAAAAACGACTCAAAAGTCAAGAAAAGTCAAACTCGACTCAAAAGTCAAGAAAAGTCAAACTCGACTCAAAAGTCAAGAAAAGTCAAACTCGCCTTAAGACGGGATTTTCATGAAATCTCACAGAAATTCCAAAAACGAACTCGGAAATTCTAAATTCGACTCGAAACATAAAAAGCTAATTTAAAACTTAAAATTGCTGAAAAGATTTCGTAAAATATTTCTACTAGAAAAATAGGGTACATTTCCGGGTGTTACAGCCATGCTGAATAGTACAAAGCTCTCCATCTCACCCCACGAGGAATTTCGCAAGGTCAAATGTCGGTCAATAGGTCTATAAAGGGCGAGTATTACAATGTGACCTATTTTATATTGATATAATGGAGATCAAATGCTTGTTTGGAAATCTCGAACTCACGCTTCAGAAAGGTGATAGGGTCCGAGAGATTTTCTCCTTATTTGGCAAAAACTACATTTTTTCTCCACCTCCATAATCACCAAAATTTATTTATAAATATCATTGACCAGTTAGTAATAGCAAGAGTTGGGCCATTACTTGCATTTTTAGAAACCCAAGATTGAAAAGGTTCCGTATAACATTCTTCTAATGAGGCATAATCTCCAATTTGCGACCATATCTCAATCAAAATCGAGTAGTGGCGTAATAAATGATCAACAGTTTCCTCGTCAGAGAGACACTGTGGACAAATGGGATTGGCAACTAGACCACAACGAACACGATTATAATTTGTCCTAAGACGGTCATGCGCACCGAGCCAAACGAACATATGTATCTGTTGCTGCACCGAGAGCTTCCAAATAAGATGTCAAGCGGTTGGATTAGTCTCGACTGGAATGCCAGCTCCTTTAATAACAGATGTACGAACATTCATATCCTTTGTTACACAAATGTTATTGTGAAACCAAGAGATATTTTACCTAAAAACCCACTAAAATAACTTCCACCAACCCCTATTGCTCCTTGATAAAGGCATTTACTCTTCAGCATGTGTTTTACAAAGTTTATATTGTAAAGCCGTTTTAAACAAGACTTACTCTTTACTCAATACAGTACTCTTTGATCATTATTTTATATTTGCATACCACATACCACAAAAAAGTAGTAGACCTAATTTCTTAGTTAGTAGCCACATAACCTCTCAAACAATCAAATTTTTTCCGTTATGGGTGATAATTTAAATGTAAAGCATGTATTTATGGAATTCGTTAATTGCAAAATATGGATCAAATGAGTGTCATTTATCGTTTTTTTAGCATCTTTGTCTTTATTTAGCCTTTAGAATTATTCAGAGTTGTTGGGTTATGGTAGGTTGGCGACGTAAAAGTTGGTGCTCGGGGGTGTGAAAGAGGGTTCGGCGGTGACCGGGGAACGAGGATGGAGGGTTTGCAAGAGGGCAATTTTCTATCAATGGTTGGCGATTGTTCGTGGCAAAGCATGAGAAGAAGAAGGCTTGCGAGTCAGTGTTGACGTCGGCGTCGGCGTCTGGCTGGCAGAGGCAAAAAAGATTGCAGAGTTTCTAGGAGAGTTAGGTGGTGGTGGTGGTATGGGGAAGTTAGGGGGTTAATGGTTGACATGTCATATATTATAGGATTTTACCCCTTGCTTTAGCTCATGTTTAGATGTTAATTGCACTATTTATAGTGATTTTATGGGCTAATATCGTTCTCTAAATATTTTTGGTGTTTTAGGAAAAGAAGCGGTTTTGCGCTTTTTTACTATGGAGTACATTATAGCATCAACCATGAAGAACGAAGCTATTTGTGGGCAAGCCTAGGCCAAGTTAGGGGGTTTCGGTAATTGAACGTCATCCTCAGAAAAAAAAAACGGCATCGAAATTCATCCCGAGCAAAATGGGGCTAATATTGACGATTACGTGAGCTTAGGATGGCGTTCCATGGTCCCACGGAAGTTTCGAGTTGAAAATATTCTAGTTCCGAGTCAAGGGGAACAAGTTTCAAAAGACGTCTACAACCCCAACTATTAACCCCAATGCCTTGGGGTCAACATCAAGGTAATTAGAAATGAAAACAATGTTCAAAAGGTGTTAGTCACGTCCCCTATCAGGGTTGAAGGCCCCAGAGCCTTGAGGAGGGTATCTCGGCCAAGATGGACCTGTCTCGGGCAAGACATACCTTGTCTGGAGCGAGACAACCTTTGTCTGGAGCGATATGGGTCTGTCTCGGAAGAGATGCTTATGTCTCGGGCAAGATGCCTTTGTCTCGGGGGAGATGGCTTTTTTGAAGTGAGATACCTACGTCCCCGATCGAGGTTGGCTATCCCCGATCAGTGTGACAACCCTCGCGAATGCGGAAGTAAAACATACGAGCATGTGAATTATATAGCGGAAAATACGGTGTTTTTAAAACTTTTTACATGCAAATAGAAAAGTACGAGGAATGTCAATAATTACAAACCAAAGTATAATATACTACAAGAGACGGAGTCTCACAAAATGTTAACAAAAGACAGAGTTCTTTAGCAACTAGCTAAGGAACGTCTAGAGGTGAATCATCCAGGCCAACGCCCGCTAGCTCGCACCCGAACCCAAAATACAACAAGCAAAAAGCCATCCAATCAAGCAACCTGTTCATCCATGAAAAACATGAACGCCACAGTCAGTGGGGAGTAACTCCGGGTTCTCCCAGCCATATCACAATAAACATACTTAAACGGAAATACAAAATATAAGCATGCATATATAGATATACATGTGAAATACGAGGAAGATAAATAGGCAATTGAATATATAAAGATAGAAGCACATGAAGTACAAATCCGTAACCATCATATGATAGAAAGACTCGGGGATGACACTCTTAGGCAACCATATACTCACTAGGGCTTGCATCTCACCGTTAGCGGCATAAGTTTGATAAGATTGAGACTCGACAAACAAACCATGCCAAGTCATCCAAAGACCACAAATAATCATTCATATAATCATCCATTCGAACGTACAAATACCTTGACGACATCTCTCACGGTAAATGACACGCACTAGCACCCTGTACATGCAAGTATGATTAAAAGGCATCCACTGGATAAAACATTGCCCTGCACGCATACACGATTCAATTCATTTCGTATATGTAGACTAATTTCCTCCCGGTAGAACGACGATCATAATACGATCCTAGTCTAAATCTGGCCAGACTCTCGGAATCACATTTTCCGATTCGACATGCGATAAACATTTCGCATCCAAGACTCCGTCAATCATAGACGCCGAGTACCCTAAATTCGGTCAACCTTCACGAAAGAGGCGGAAAAAAGCACAAGCCTCATAACAAGCGGTACGCTACATGCAATGACACCACCTCGCAAGTATACAACATTTGACGGCCGGGTCGATCAACGCAAAGCGCTCGCCTCCCAACAACGTCGTCATATGCCCACTAACACATGCAATTAAGCAGTAAGGATACACTCCCCGTTCCGACATTCCAGCCTTACGAACGAAGAGGTAGCCAAGGGAATGAGAGTACAAAGCACATAGAAAATTAGTGCTCAAACCGTAACATGTGTAAAACCGACTCAAAGTTGGACATATCGAAAACCGTCACAAAACATGCGATACAAGCGAATGGAATATCATATATTCGAAACATTAATATTTAAAGTCATTACGTAAATTTATACGATAAATGAACCATCTGAAATATTATAAATGAAAAACATAAGTAAGAATTACAATTGAATTCCAGCATGTGCCAGCCGGTCAGCCGGTCGGCTACCCGGCTGGCCCAATATATCATTTGAAAACCAACTGAAAAAGCAGCGTGTCCCAGCCGGTCAAAGGGACCGGATGCCGGCTACCCGGCTGGGACCAAAGTCATACGAGATTATTAGGTCAAAATGGCATGTGTCTCAGCCGGTCGGCTGACCGGCTGCCGATCGGCTGGCTGAGACGTAAAGTATATTAAAATTCTACGTAAACAACAATTCAACATCAGCCACTCCCCAGCCGGTCAGCTGACCGTCTGCCGGTCGGCCGACTGGGGTCAATATCACACGAAATTCTCAATTTCACTAAGGCTTATCATAACACGAACATCATCTAACAACACAAATCATCAATTCTCATCATCAATTATCAACTAACAACAACTATCATCAACAACACAATTCCTAAGATTATTACTCATATTATAAATACGATCACTAACATAGAAAACAAATAAAACACGTAAATGATATCGAGTAACCCTTCACCGTTACCTTTTTGCGTCTTCAATCCTCGTCGAGGTCCTCCTCTACTAAGTAGTAGTCTTTGTCGGGGTCTTGAAGGTCACCACCTACGATTAGATAATAAAAGATGAATATAATTCACCTTTGAGAAAGATGGATAAATTAAAAAGCAAGAAAGACGGTAATTTTATTACCAATTAAGATAGAGGACGATGAGAGGGAAAGATTAAGACGGAATTTAGCGGATTTGAGCAAGTAACGAAGGAGTAGTGACGATTTTAAGATTGAGCAAGTATGGAACTTAGGTTTTGGTGGTTACTTGATGAAGAAGAAGAAGAAGTAAGTGGAAAATGAGGGAGTTAGGGTTTGAGGGAGTATGAGGGAGTAAGTGGAAAAATATGGGAAAAAGCCCATAAGCGTCTTAAGACGTAACTTACTCGGAAACTCGCGTAAAGTCCGATAACGAACTCGGATTTTGTAAAATAGACACGGGAAATTAAATTCTAGACTAAAACTAAAATTCGCTGAAACGTATCCGTATAATATTTTTACTATAAAAACAGGGTACATTTGCGGGTGTTACAAGGGTTACCTATTCCTACGCGTTTAGATGCCTCGCCTACCCCTCTTAACTCGACTTTAATCCTCATAACTTTGGGTGATTGATGAAGCGTCGGATCACTGCTACAAATAAGGAGGCTTCCAAGCTTTGTGAATCATCTAAAACAATCAAATACACATCAACATCTCTTCTCTATTTCCTAGATTAGTTAAGTTTAGTTTTAGATTGAGTTTACTTTTGCTATAAACACTTTTTTTCAAGTAATTCAAGCTTTATATTGGGTTTATTTGGAATTTACTTTCTTGTTCAAGTTCTTATTCCCTTGTGTAGGTAATTCTTAATCTCTTGTTCTATTTTATCTCTTCCATTTTAGTTCTAAATATGGTTATCATGTTCATGTCTTCCTTCTTATTAGTATCTTGTTTATTATTCATTAGTATGTGTGAGTAGTTCCCTTATCTAGAGGGTAGGGGAGTCATGAATCTTCATAACATGTGATAGGTTGTTAGATGGTTGTTGATGAATCGTTGCTTATTAACCAATTTGCTTGTGATTATTATTGTTTGATTTATTGTTGTGGCCACAACCTTAGATTCAAACCTCAGTAAAATTGATCCTTAGAACGAAATTCCGGGTTCGATTTAGCTCAAGCATAATTGGTAGATTGTTTTAGTAAGTGCGAGAGCCCGCTAGAAATTTATTCTTAGATAGGTATAAGACCGAAAGGATGTGCCTAATTTCTATGATTTGCAAAAACTTCTCCATCGTTTCTATTATCTTGCTTGACGAACTTGATGAACCTATCCCCTATATATTTTCTTATTATTGTTATCTCATCTTGTTATTGCTTTTACCAAACAATCAAACAATCGAACCGACCTTGATATAATTCATTCCATCACAACTTGTTTGGAAACTCCCGACTTCCTGTGATCCACCCCTACTTCCCTAACTGCATTAATTTTTTGTAAGCCTGGCCTAGAATTATTATCTTTGATTAGGTACGCGATAAGTTTGACAGTGGTAGGACGTTATCATGGCTTGCAAGTTCATATGTGCTCTTGCAATGTCCCAATTTTTAAATAACAAATATTTAATAAATAGGGGTATACAAGCAACACGATTATTTATTATACAGCAGAAGCTTACAAAAAGAATATAAAATAAAATATTTTACAAAAATGCTAATTTCGTATTTTCCCTACGGAAAATACAAGCTTAATCTTTCAAACCTTGACGTGTTTGTCTTACTACTAATACTTGATTCATTTCTCCTTACATTAGTTATTTACAACTTTCAATCCGTCGTAAAAACTCACACCATGTTTTCCCCGATAGAAAAACCTAAAAATTAGTTGATTAGTTTTTAGTTTGATACATCTAGCTTAGAAGTTTTGTTTAGAAAATTTCGCACCATAAAGATGTTGGAGTAAGTGTCCTCCACAATAGTGCATTTATATAATAAATCTCATTTGGAATATACGTGGCATGATTAGTATATTTTGATACTTCACGTCAGTTGATTAACGTAAATCGGTAACGCTAGCCTGACTAGAGTTTGACGTTATTGTCGTATGACGGCGGTAATCAACTGATCCCTTTAGGTCACACCTATAGGATGAGACCCAAATAGAATACTAATTATTTGTATACGATACAGTTTAATTAGAGCATTACATATATTTGATATGTACGTTTAGTTACGAGAGTTATTTATTTGAAATTGAGTTGCGAACTCATTCCACTTAAGTTTATTAGTCAATTATACGATAACTGACTGAATAAATTTTACTTCTTATTTTAATACGATTAAATAAGATTTAATTTAGTGATTAATCGTTAATTCATTAAATTAGTTGAGGTTATGCATATATTTTGAGGTAGAGGTAATTAGTTAATTAAATTTACAAGGAGTTGTAAAATAAATTAACTGGGCATTGTGGGACCCATTATATATTGATATAATGGTTAAATATCACTTAAAAGTTGAGTGTATATTGATTATTAGTTTGAGTCATATAATTGTTATATGATCAAATTAACACTTAATTATACAAGATAATTAAGCATATGATTAATAAGTATTTGTGGGACAAATATCAAAAATCAAAATAGACCACATTTTGCTAGTGGAGGCCGGATATAGTGCTAGTGGAGATCAATGATGATTGTTCTCATCTAATCCTACACTCTACCTTATGTTATGACATGTATGACACATGATCATTATCATTATACAATCCCATACACTACCATTATGCATGTGAATAAAATAAGAATAAAATCACCCATTTTTGGGGCTTGTGGGTGCCGGCCATAGTGCCATATAATGGGCACTTGTTGTTCATTTTCAAACCCTTGATTTTATGCTTATTTTCTTCTTCTTTCTAAAAACCTCCAACATATCTCTAAACTCACATGCAAACTAATATTCTTGTCATAATACTAGTGTAGTAATACAATAATATTAGTAGTATTAATTCTTACTTATTATCTAGTTAATAATAAGCTACGATTTTTGGGTATAATCTTGGGTGCAACAAGAAGGAGACCTTCTACTTTGGAGGTTGTTTTATGGAGGATCATCCATTAATTTCATGCTCAAGAACAATAAGAAGGAATTCTTATTGTTCTCATATTGAACCAAAAATACCCAATGTAAGGATGTTTTCGTCTTATCTTTTCTTTTATACTTTTATATTTGCATGCATGATAACTAGATCCTAAATCATTAAGTTAATGTAATTTAATGAACTAGTTAGAAGAGTCTAATTAGAGGTGTAGGACTTACGACCAAATCGTAACTAAAATATCTAAGTATTGACTTTGATTTTCACCAAAAGTATTGTGAAATAGTTTCACGAGTTAACTTCTCTAACACACATTATGAGATAAGGCGTTGCTAAATAGAGAAACAGAACCTTATACGATATGGTTTTGTCTTTGTCAAGTCAAACTGAGCTATTTGACTAACCTTGGGATCTTAATATTTTTGTCTGCTATTTCTTTTCCCACCACATCAAAGCACATTTATAACAGTCGGATTTTATTTCATATACGATATGGATAGGTAGCGTACCTAATTTATAAGTTATCAGAATGAAACAAGTGCTCAATAATCCTACATTGACCACGAGAACAAAGCGTTTGTGACTCGTGATGCTGTCTTTCAATAAAAATACGATTATTTCTTAATAAGACAGAGTGGGAGAAAATGTTTCAAGAGCCACAAAACTGAGCAAATGGTCCGGAAAAAGTTTCCTCATTGCTTGTTCAGTAGTAGTTTCTTCGGAACCTAAGAGGTCAGGTGGAATTTTATCACTCCTTAATAGTGATGAATTCTAATCCGTGACTTATAAAAGACTGTTTCTAGTCCCAACTTCTTGCTATGGCTTAGAGTCATGTGATTCGTAATGGACTCCATGCATGATGGTCAGGTATGTGACCTGGTAAATTTTACTTGAATAAGTACGACGTCTTCAATGTAAATTGATTTTTAAGATCGAAATTTGCATGGATGAACATTAAAATGTTTTCAAAGATAAATTGGTAGGCAAAGAGTTTTGCACCAACCTTAATTCTTCGATCCATTCGAATATACTTAGCGATTACAGCATATCATAATAGTATGACGTCAACTGGATCTCAAGAACCACCTTCATGAATACGATTCTAGAAGAGGTAGTATATTTTATATTCACCTGTGGGTTCGTAGATCCTAATTATGCTAAGTTAATTTGCAAGCTTAAGAGTATGTCTTAAGTAAGCACTAAAGAGTTGGAATTAGTGTGTCAATCATGTTGTAAAATATTTCTTGATATCTCGAGGAATTATGTTTTTACATGAAGTTTAGTGGGAGTAATGTGGTGTGCATCAGTCTTATATGTGGAGACATATTGATCATTTTTGATGATGAAATATTTTGGAGAAGTAGAATACATCTTTTAGATATCTGGATTTATGAAGATAAATTTAAAAGGATATTAGCATTAAGTCAAAATTCTTATATTGATAAGATCTTTGACTAGTTCAAGAAAGTTGAACACATGATAATTGATTCCTTTTGCTTCCGCTGCGGGATCAATAATAAACGTTGTGATGTATACTAAATCCGAAATTTCGCATGTTTTGAATATGACGAATCATTTGCAATCAAATCCAGGTGAGAGTCACTTGATAGGCATAAAGAACATTCTTAAGTACTTGCGAAGGACTAAAGATATGTCCCATGTGTTTGGAGTTTACAGTGAGTTGTGTGTAAGTGGTTACACAAACTTCAGTTTCAAACTAATCAAGGTGATTTGAAATCACGAACTGGCTGTGTTTTATAGAAGATTCATCTGTTGGAAGAGTTCCAAGAAGAAAAACACTGTTGGAAAGGTTCCAAGTAGGAGTGACATTTTCAAATATAAATGCCATGTATCCGCTGGAAGTGTTCCAGGCAGTTTATCATTGCGGATCTCACAACGGAAATGGAGTACATTGCATCATATGATGATGCATATCAAAGTAGCTTGGGTTCGACAGTATTGGAGGGACTAGAAGTAGTTCCTATAGTTGTATATCTTATCCCATGATACTGGTAAAATAGTAGGAGCTACCTTTAGGCCAAGAGTCCTAAGTCTAGATTCAAACCTAGACATGTACTCAGAAAGTTTTATGTAATATGAGATTACGTAGACAAAGAGAAATAGCAATCAGAAAGATGGGACAGATGCAAGTATTGCTAATCCATTAGCCATGTCTTTTGCAGGCTGAACATGATAGTCATGTCATTTCAATGGGATTGAAATATGTACCTGAATTGCTACAGATTATGATATATGAAATTATTGATAACGTGTCAATTTTTCCAAATATTTGATAATCGCATTCATTGTTAGAGTTTCATTAAAAACTCCTTTATTTAGTTTGACTAAATTTTAATACTTTGTTTATCCGAATTGGTTGAAAGAAAAGTTGAACCCAATTCAAGTGAACAGGATGAACTTAGTGTTTTCTCCCTAGTCACTCATTTGAGGTGACGTCTCAAAGTGACTAGATTGTAAGTCGATCGATGGTTGGTTCAGCACCATGGGGTCATGGAGATGACTGGTCGTTTACATAGACAGACTGTTGAGACACTCTGTCGAGCAGTGACCATAATAGAGTCCCTTATCAAAATTATTAAAGCCTGGTCGTGGCGGGGATTTCTATTTTATTTTATTCTCTGAGTCGATTATATTAGGCTGGGAGACATTTACCTGAGTCGGTGTAGTTTCCGATTGACTTTGGTGTTTGTCCTAGGTCGTGCCGTGAAAGGAGGCCGATGGACATCTTCTGGGTCATGGTGATCTGCATCATACAGTGTAAGATGGGTCAACAGGAATTGTCCACCCACGTTGGGTATTAAAATCTTCGGGCCACTCGAGGAGTAGTAACTGGAAATGCGTGGCCACGCTCGGAAGAGATCTTTGGTAGATTTTCCGGTCAGACAGTTACTCTCCCAGATCGAGAAAACCACTCTATTTATAATTTCAATTGCAAGTGCGACCTGTAAGACACCTTGCAATGAGTGGGAGGATGTGACACAAAAGAGACAAGAGAATCGGTAGCACACAACTTGTCGAGACAAGTGGAAGATATTGTTGGAGTAAGAGTCCTTCACAATAGTGTCGCTACATGCACAACTTGTATCAGACAGGTGGGAGATTGTTGGAGTAAGTGTCCTCCACAATAGTGCATTTATATAATAAATCTCATTTGGAATATACGTGGCATGATTAGTATATTTTGATACTCCACGTCAGTTGATTAACGTAAATCGGTAACCCTCGGCTGACTTGAGTTTGACGTTATTGTCGTAGGACGGCGGTGATCAACTGATCCCTTTAGGTCACACATATAGGATGAGACCCAAATAGAATACTAAATTTGTATTACGATACGGTTTTTTAATAGAGCAGTACATATATTTGATATGTACGTTTAGTTACGAGAGTTAATTATTGGAAATTGAGTTACGAACTCATTCCGGATAAGTTTATTAGTCAATTATACGATAATTGACTGAATAAAATTTACGTCTTATTTTAATACGATTAAATAAGATTTAATTTAATGATTAATAGTTAATTCATTAAATCAGTTGAGGTTATGCATATATTTTGAGGTAGAGGTAATTAGTTAATTATATTTACAAAGAGTTGTAAAAGAAATTAACTGGACATTGTGGGACCCATTATATATTGATATAATGGTTAAATATCACTTAAAAGTTGAGTGTATATTGATTATTAATTTGAGTCATATAATTGTTATATGATCAAATTAACACTTAATTATACAAGATAATTAAGCATATGATTAATAAGTATTTGTGGGACAAATATCAAAAATCAAAATAGACCACATTTTGCTAGTGTAGGCCGAATATAGTGCTAGTGGAGATCAATGATGATTGTTCTCATCTAATCCTACACTCCACCTTATGTTATGACATGTATGACACATGATCATTATCATTATACAATCACATACACTATCATTATGCATGTGAATAAAATAAAAAGAAAATCACCCATTTTTGGGGCTTGTGGGTGCCGGCCATAGTGCCATATAATGGGCACTTGTTCATTTTCAAACACTTGATTTTATGTTTATTTTCTTCTTCTTTCTAAAAACCTCCAACATCTCTCTAAACTCACATGAAAAACTAATATTCATGTCATATTACTAGTGTAGTAATACAATAATATTAGTAGTATTAATTCTTACTTATTATCTAGTTAATAATAAGCTAAGATTTTTGGGTATAATCTTGGGTGCAACAAGAAGGAGACCTTCTACTTTCGAGGTTGTTTTATGGAGGATCATCCATTAGTTTCATGTTCAAGAACAATAAGAAGGATTTCCTATTGTGCCCATATTGAACCGAAAATACCCAATGTAAGGATGTTTTCGGCTTATCTTTTCTTTTATGCTTTTATATTTGCATGCATGATAACTAGATCCTAAATCATTAAGTTAATGTAATTTAATGAACTAATTAGAATAGTCTAATTAGAGGTCCAGGACTTTCAAAAGAAATATATATTTTGTATAACTCTGCATCTTAAGAACATGAAAATTAGTACTACTCTCGTTGATTTATTCCAATTTTCTTTAAACATTTCTTCAATGTTTTTCACTTTGTTTTTTTGGTATTTTACTTTTCTCACATGAATATGAGAGCAGCTGGAAAGAAGGAGAAGGAGAAATGAGCAGCTTACAAAGAAAGACGTGGAACAAGAGGAGAGCACATGGGAAAGCATAGTGGGAGTCAGTGCTCATCACATGAGAGGCATACTTTCTATTGTTGTTTATGAACAATATAATTTCCGATTTTGGTGACTAACTCAAGGACTCCAGCGAATACATGAGTTACATCACAAATTTCCTACGACTCACGATTGTTTTTCAGGGGATAACACGGTGTCTAAAGGATTCTGAAGCAGTATACAATCTGTTGGTATCTATGAGTTTTAAATTGTCTACAATACTTTAAATACACACCTGCATCTTACCCATTGAGGAAAAAAAAAACAAAAAAAGCCACAAGGTTATAACACTAATCTAGAATTGAGCTGATCACATTGCCGAGGCCCGACAGGCCTACCCGGCATGACCCAAACGAAGCTCGATTTGTATTTAGGGTCGGGTTTGGGCCAATCTTAAGGCCCAAATTTTGACCCAGGCCGACCCAAATTTTAAAATAAAGAATGAAAAAGAAAAAGGAACTTGGAGTTTGGATCCGTATAACAGTGATATCAAAAGTGAAATGTGAACATGTGAAAGCATCTCAAATTCCCAACAGTAAAGTTAAGTTTTGGGATATTATAAGTGAAAGTCCTAGACCTCTAATTAGACACTTCTAATTAGTTCATTAAATTACATTAACTTAATGATTTAGGATCTAGTTATCATGCATGCAAATATAAAAGCATAAAAGAAAAGATAAGACGAAAACATCCTTACATTGGGTATTTTCGGTTCAATATGGGCATAATAAGAACTCCTTCTTATTGTTCTTGAGCATGAAATTAGTGGATGATCCTCCATAAAACAACCTCCAAAGTAGAAGGTCTCCTTCTTGTTGCACCCAAGATTAAACCCAAATAATCTTACCTTATTATTAAGTAGATAATAAGTAAGACATAATACTACTAATATTATTGTATTACTACTCTAGTAATACTAAGAGAATATTAGTAATTTTTGAGAGTTGTAGAGAGAAGAGGTTTTAGTGAGAAGAAGCAAAATAAGCATGAAATGAACAACTAGTAAAATGAACAACCAAAATGCTCTTATATAGAGCAAATGGCCGGTCATAGTACTCAAGATAGCTCTTATTTTTGCTCAAAATAATCACATGCATAATGGTAATGTGTAGAGGTGGTTATGAATTTATGATGATTAAAGTATGGAAGAAATGTCACTATCAAATAGTTGTTTGTGTGTTAGAAAAGAATAACACACAAGCTTCTTCCATGTGCTCAAAACCGGTCCATTATGCCCTATAATGGTCCATTTTGATTTTTGATATTTGTCCCACAAATACTTATTAATCATATGCTTAATTATCTAGTATAATTAAGTGTTAATTTGATCACAAAATAATTATATGACTCAAATATATATACTTAACTTTTAAGTGATATTTTACCATTATATCAATATATAATGGATCCCACAATGCCCTAGTTAATTTATTTTACAACTCCTTGTAAATATAATTAACTAATTACCTCTACCTCAAAATATATGCATTACCTTAACTAATTTAATGAATCAATGATTAATCACTAAATTAAATCTTATTTAATCGTATTAAAATAAGACGTAAATATTATTCAGTTAATTATCGTATAATTGACTAATAAACTTAAGTGGAATGAGTTCCTAACTCAATTTCCAATAAATAACTCTCCTAACTAAACGTACATATCAAATATATGTAATGCCCTAATTAAACTGTATCGTATACAAATAATTAGTATTCTATTTGGGTCTCATCCTATAGGTGTGACCTAAAGGGATCAGTTGATCACCGCCGTCATACGACAGTAACGTCAAACTCTTGTCAGCCGAGCGTTACCGATTTACGTTAATCAACTGACGTTGAGTATCAAAATATACTAATCATGTCACGTATATTCTAAATGAGATTTATTATATAAATGCACTATTCTGGAGGACACTTACTCCAACAATCTCTCACTTGTCCGATACAAGTTGTGCATGTAGCAACACTATTGTGGAGTACTCCTACTCCAAAAATATCTCCCACTTGTCTCGACAAGTTGTGTGCTATCAATTCTCTTGTCTCTTTTGTGTCAGATCCTCCCACTCATTGCAAGGTGTCTTACAGGCCGTACTTGCAATTGAAAATTATAATAGAGTGGTTTTCTCGATCTGAGAGAGTAACTGTCTGACTGGAAAATCTACCAGAGATCTCTTCCAAGCGTGGCCACGCATTTCCAGTTACTAATCCTCGAGTGGCCCGAAGATGTTAATACCCAACGTGGGTGGACAATTCTTGTTATCTTACATTGTATGATGTAGATCACCATGACCCAGAAGATGTCCATCGGCCTCCTTTCACGGCACGACCTAGGACAAAAACCAAAGTCAATCGGAAACTACACCGACTCAGGCAAATGGTCGCCAGTCTAAAGAATCGACTCATAGGAATAAAATAGAAATCCCCGCCACGACCAGGCATCAACAATTTTGATAAGGGACTCTATTATGGTCACTGCCCGACAGATTGTCTCCACAGTCTGTCTATGTAAACGACCAGTCATCTCCATGACCCCCTTTGTGTTGAACCAACCATCGATCGACTTATAATCTAGTTACTTCGAGACGTCACCTCAAATGAGTGACTAGGGACAAAACACTAAGTTCATCATGTTCACTTGAATTGGGTTCAACCTTTCTTTCAACCAATTCGGATAAACAAAGTATTAAAATTTAGTCAAACTAAATAAGGAGTTTTTAATGAAACTCTAACAATGAATGCGATTATCTAATATTTGGAAAAATTGATACGCTATCAATAATTTAATATCTCGTAATCTCTAGCAATTCAGGTACATATTTCAATCCCATTGAAATGACATGACTATCATGTTCAGCCTGCAAAAGGCATGGCTAATGGATTAGCAATACTTGCATCTTTACCATCTTTCTGATTGTTATTTCTCTTTGTTTACGTAATCTCACATTACATAAAACTTTCTGAGTACTTGTCTAGGTTTGAATTAGGACTCTTGGTCTAAAGGTAGCTCCCACTGTGTTACCAGTATCATGGGATATGATATACAACTATAGGAACTACTTCTAGTCCCTCCAATACTGTCGAATCCAAGCTACTTTCATATGCATTATCATATGATGCAATGTACTCCATTTCCGTTGTGAAATCTGCAATGATAAACTGCTTGGAACACTTCCAGCGGATACATGACATTTATATTTGAAAATGTCACTCCTACTTGGAACGTTTCCAATAGTGTTTTCTGCTTGGAACTCTTCCAACAGATAAATCTTCTATAAAACACAGCCAGTTCGTGATTTCAAATCACCTTGATTAGTTTGGAAACTGAAGTCTGTGTAACCACTTACACACAATTCACTGTAAACTCCAAACACATGGAACATATCTTTAGTCCTTCGCAAGTACTTAAGAATGTTCTTTATGGCTATCAAGTGACTCTCACTTGGATTTGAATGCAAATGATTCGTCATACTCAAAGCATGCGAAATGTCGGATTGAGTATACATCACAGCGTATATAATTGATCCCGCAGCGGAAGCAAAAGGAATCAATTTTCTTGTGTTCAACTTCCTTGAACTAGTCAAAGATCTTATCAATATAAGAATTTTGACTCAACGCTAATATCCATTTAGATTTATCTCCATAAATCCATTTATCTAAAAGATGTATTCTACTTCTCCAAAATCTTCCATCATTTAAAATGATCAATATGTCTCCACATATAAGACTGATGAAAACCATATTACTCCAACTAAAATTCATGTATAAGCATAATTCCTCGAGATATCGAGAAATATTTTATGACATGATTGGCGCACTAATTCCAACTCTTTAGTGCTTACTTAAGACATCCTCTTAAGCTTGCAAATTAACTTAGGATAGTTAGGATCTACGAATCCACAGGTGAATATAAAATATACTACCTCTTCTAGAATCGTATTCAAGAAGGTGGTCCTTGAGGTCCAATTGACATCATACTATTATGATATGCTGTAATCGCTAAGTATATTCGAATGGATTGAAGAATTAAGGTTGGTGCAAAACTCTTTGCCTACCCATTTATCTTTGAAAACATTTTAATGTTCATCCATGCAAATTTCAATCTTAAAAAACAATTTACATTGAAGAGGTCGTACTTCTTCAAGTAAAATTTACCAGGTCACATACATGACCATCACGCATGGAGTCCATTACGAATCGCATGACTCTAAACCATAGCAAGAAGTTGGGACTAGAAACAGTCTCTTATAAGTCACAGATTATAATTCATCTACAGATTAGAATTCATCTCAGTAAAGTAGACTAAAATCCCACCTGACCTCTTAGGTTCCGAAGAAACAACTACTGAACAAGCAATGAGGAAAACCTTTTCCGGACCATATGCTCAGTTTGTGGCTCTTGAAACATTTTCTCCCACTCTGTCTTATCAAGAAATAATCGTATTTTTATTGAAAGACAGCATCACAAGTAACAAACGCTTTGTTCTCGTAGTTAATGTAGGATTATTGAGCACTTGTTTCATTCGGATAACTTACAAATTAGGCACGCTACCCACCCATATTGTATATGGAATGAAATCGGACTGTTTTAGATGTGTTTTAATATGGTGGGAAAAGAAATATTGGACAAAAATATTAAGATCCCAAGGTTAATCAAATGGCTCAGTTTGACTTGACAAAGACAAAACCATATCGTATAAGGTTCTGTTTCTCTATGCAACAACACCCTTATCTCATAATGTGTGTTAGAGAAGTTAACTCGTGAAACTATTTCACAATACTTTTGGTGAAAATCAATGTCAATACTTAGATATTTCTTGTTACGATTTGGTCGTAAGTCCACTATCTAATGTTCTTGGTGGTTAACTACTTCACATTGAAGCTCTTTGAACTTTTCAAAGATTTCTCTTGGCACCTCATTAAGTAGAATCAAACACAATATCTACTTAAGTCGTCGGTAAATAAAGTGAAGTAGTCATCACCATCTCTGGTTGTGTATGTTATTGGACCACACATATTCTTATGTAATATGGCCAATAACTCACTGGTTCGATTTCCTTTTCAACAAAGGGCACGAGTCATCTTGCCTTGAATACAAGATTCGTACACACCATAAGATTCAAAATCAAATGTTTTAGGGATACTAGTCAAAACTAGCCTTTTAATGTGCTACACAATCCAGAGTTAAGATTAGATATGGGTCACCAATTTTGAGCCTTTTACAATCTATATGACAAGCAATTTCTAATTTAGGTCAAGAATATAATTACCTTTGATTGGTATGGGATAACCATTGACCAAATATAGGCATAAATAGATACAACGCTTGTTCCATTCACAAAAGTGAAACACTTGTGTCGTACACTAAAGTGGATACTATATTCTTTATTTAGAGATCATGAACATAATAACGTTTATTAAAGTATACCTCTAAATCCAAAACTAGATTGATCACATTATAACTTTTATATGTCTCTATAGAAATAAAACTAAAATAGTTATATTTTCTTTGTAGGTCGACATTTAATCATGGTTAGTCGTTGAACGAATCATTATTATATGCATTGAATATATTGATGAAAACCATAATGGGTATCTAATACCCAAAACTTGCATATAGCAAAAATAAATGTCGATCATATAGATATTATGGGTGAAAATAGTACACCCTATTTCTAACTCTTTAGAAAACTTGAGGCAAATTCTTTTCTAGTGTCTTACACTGTAAAATAGAATCATCAAAAATTGGGTTCGACACCTTGCTTGGGTTTTGACTTTACTATTCAAAATAGACTTGCCTTTTTCCCTCGCCTTGTGCCAACATCGTGCCAACCTACTCTTTAACCTCGTCATATTCTTAACAATCAAGAATAAAACATCTTTCTTAAAGCTCCCACTCACTTTCATGAATCTCTATTTAGACCAATAGATTAGAAATAGAATGAAGACTATTCTTCATTTCATTTATGATTTAACCTTCAAAAAGGATAAACCTTTCATGAAGTGACTACGGTATTTGGTTATTCACGATTTTAAATAAATCGATTAACCTAGTCGTCCCAACTGATTTGGCCTCTTTTGAGGTAAGCCTCGATAAGGAGCATTATGACGACATACCAAAAATTAAAATATTTTCGTTGGAGCGAAAAGATTGATGTACCATTGTTATGAGAAAACGTCACTAAAAATCAAAACGTTTTTGACTAAGTGTGACATATTCATATACTCTTCATAAGAGATATTTGCAATGGTTAATGTGAGAATCAAAAGAAAAATCATTTTGTCTTTAGCTACGGTGGTTTAAACGGAGATCGCAATCAAAATGCTACCGTATAAAATAATGGAAACTCCTTTCCACGATTGAACGGATTTACAAGTTCGTAGAAGGATA
>JAIUZE010009491.1:0-17471 GCA_022085475.1 Heliosperma pusillum | reverse complement strand
GTTGATGTTCTAGGTCATGCCGTAAAAGGAGGCCGATGGACTTCTTCTGGATCATTGTGATCTGCATCATACAGAGTAGATGGATCAACAGGAATTGTCCACCCACGTTGGGTAAAAACATCTTTAGGCCACTCGAGGAGAAGTTACTGTAAATGCGTGGCCACGCTCGGAAAGAGATCTATGGTATATTTTCCGGTCAGACAGTTACTCTCCCTATCGAGAAAACCACTCTAGATATTGTCAATCGCAAGTGCGACCTGGAAGACACCTTGCTTTGAGTGGGAGATGTGATAAAGAGACAAGAGAATCGGTGACGCACACTTGTGTCAGACAAGTGGGAGATTGTTGGAGTAGGTGTCCTCCACAAAAGTGCGCCACATAATAAATCTTATTATGGAATATAATTGGGATATTTATTTACTATATATATGATTAGTCAGTTGATTAACGTAAATCAATAACGGTTGGCTGACTAGAGTTTGACGTTATTGTCGTTTGACGGCGGTGATCAACTGATCCCTTTCGGTCACACCTAAAGGATGAAATCCAAATAGTAACTATTTATTTGTATACGATACAGTTAATTAGTATATTACATATATTCGATATGTACGAGAGTTAATTGTTAGAAATTGAGTTAAGAACTCAAATTCAATTAAGTTTATTTTTCAATCATGCGATAATTGACTAATAAATTTATATCTTATTTTAATACGATTAAATAAGATTTAACTTAGTAATTAATCGTTAAATTACTAAATTAGTTGAGGTTTTGAGATAGAGGTAATTAGTTAATTATATTTACAAAGAGTTCTAAAATAAATTAACTAAGCATTGTGGGACCCATTATATATTGATATAATGGTAGAATATTACTTAAAATGTTAAGTACATATTATTCATTTATTTGTGTCATATAATTGTTATATGATCAAATTAACACTTAATTATACAAGATAATTAAGCATATGATTAATAAGTATTTGTGGGACAAATATCAAAAATCAAAATGGATCAAAATAAGGCTCACATGGCCGGTTATGTAGTGGATGGTGATGATGGTTGCTCTTATTCATACTCACAAGCAACATGTGCTTATGACATGAATAGTAAACCTAAAATCATTTTATTCACTACAACACATTACCACTTTGCATGACAATAAAATAAGAAGAAAAATCACTCTTTTGTGATGATGTTGGCCGGCCCTTTTGGCTATAAATAGAGCAATTGTTGTTCAATTTATTCACTAGTTCATTCTTGCTTATTTTCATACATCTCTCAAAAACTCTTCTTCTCTCTAAAAACTCTCATATACTAATATTTCTTAAGTATTACTAGTGTAGTAATATAGTCTAATATTAGTAGTATAATATCTATCTTATTATCTAGTTAATAATAAGAGTAGATTATTTGGGTTCATCTTGGTGCAACTTACAGGAGATCTTCTAGTTTGGAGATTACTTGTGTTTATCCATATTTATAGCTCAAGAACAACAATAAGGAGTTCTTGTTGTGCCCATATTATTTCCATATCAATGTGAGGAAATTTCTTCTTTTATATAAATGTCTTTATATTTGCATGCATGTTACATAGATCATTAAATACTAAATTAACAAGTAATTTAGAAACTAATTAGAGGAGTCTAATTAAGGTCTATGGACTTTCATCGTTTTTTGTCAGAGTTCCCCCTATGCTATGGCTACTGGAAAACATATGTGCATGTGCAGTTGATCTGTGCTATTTCTATGTCATTTTATCCTTTGCTTTAACTCGATTTTATAAGTCTTTTGCACCTTTTTAAGTGATTACATGAGCTAATATCGTTCTATAGTCATCTCTCGTGTTCAATTGAGTTTTGTAGGTAAAGTCACGATTTTGTGCCATTTCCTATCAATATGAGCATTATTCTCGAATCACGAAGATAGTAGTAGCAAGTCTTGGCAAACTAAAGGTGTCTTGGGATCATTCAATTGTCCTAAAGAAGAAGAAATGAAGCCAAACCGCATACCTACGAAGATTTGACTAAAGGCAAAGCTAAAGTCAAGATGAAGCCAACCACTAACCTCAACTCCTATGTTATAGGGGACAAAAAGAGAAATATGCCTAGAGACATGCGTCCCCGATCGGGGATACCTAAACCCAATCGGGTTTGCAATGTTATACTCGCCTTTCGTTTGATCTCCCTCCAATTTATGCATGATATTGAATGTCATTGATTTCACGCGTCTTCCAAGACCTTTATAATAAGAGCCTTGCAGCACATCTCAACACATCTCACAACTCAAATCATCTCTTATTCATCTCTTAGTTCTTTCCTTTGTTCTAGAAAAGGTTCTATTAGTTTGATCCTTTAATTTAGAAGTCATGTAAGAAAGAGTTTGGTTGTTTGTTATACTTTCACTAGTTTCTTTGGGATGATCGCACTCCTTTCCAAGCCTTAGTTCAAGTAATAATTCTGTCCTTTTGTTAGTTCTTATCATTTCTTATCTTAATCTATATATACAACTTTAGTTTATGACATAATCTAGTTCTTGTTCATATAAATCTTCAATTGTTATTTTCAATTTAGTTTATTATTATCATCATATCCCTATCAACATTATAGACTTTTGTCTTGCATTGTAGATACCTCAAATCTACACCTTCCGCCAACCACCCAGTGATGATTGGGCCGCATATATGGTACGCGAAACGATTTATGAAAATTCATAAGTTTATCGTCAAGTGATATCTCAAACACTTGTGTCTACCCCTTGGTCGACATCTACGTGCCGATACGGTGGTTTTGACAGTCATTAGAGTTCATTTAGAGTCCAGGTAAAAAACCGCTTCATTTTCTATAAACCGTCTTAAAACTCCGAGTCGTAACACGCGGAAATATTTTGAATATTTTATTAATATTTAAAATTCTATCTTTTTTTTATAAAATATATCTCATATATTTTAAAAGGGAAGTATAGATCTACCACAATGCTTCTTCCGCGGTAGGAAACCTTTAGGGAAGAGGAGCATCATCTGCTGCGCCTATTCCCCAACCGTTTTCTCTGTTTTCAGAATATTTTCTAGATTTCTTTCCGTGTTCGAGTTATTCCAAAACTCTTCGGATTTTTCCCTATAAAAGAAGAGGTTCGTTCTCACTTTCAAGGCACGCGAGTGTTCCGCCCTCTCTCTTCTCTCTCTTTGCATTCTAGACCTTGCTCTAAGCATTTTGACACCTACGTGCTTGATCAATCGACCACGTAAGCTCAGATCCTTCTGGGTTCCCGTCACGTTTTGCATTTGGCCTACAAACTTGACCACTACATCTTAATCAATTTAACTAATCAATTTCGATCCTCTTACGAGGGCACTTTCTTTACATTTGAGTCGAGCTATTACTAAAACGCAACTTAGTTAATCTCGTATATATTAGTCAAACATGTATGTCTGAGAGTGTAATAATCCCATCTTTTATTATTATTTTATTTATCAATCCATTTAAGATTCATGTCGGAAGTATGCCAAAACCTTTTTCAAAACTTCTTTTAATTAGTCTTTTCTTTGTATAATAAGTCGTCTTTTAGCATAGTCTTTTATTTAGATGTTAATCCTTGACTTAGATCCCTAATAGTCAATATTAGTGGGTTTTAGTCTTGTATTTAATTAATTAAATCACTTTCGCTCGAGTCATAATTTAACAATTAATCGCAAATCACCAAACGAATACTAACTGATTACGATTCTGGCTTCACAACCAGAACCCAACTCAAGATCAGACGCACAGAGTGCTGGGTCTCTTCCAGAGGACGCATCACACACTGCACCTGTTCTGGGTTGGATTCTGTCTCTGAACTTCCTGATCGCTCCGACGTACCTTAATTACTAATTAATCGACTATTAACTCTAATATCACTGTTAATCCGTCTTTAGATTTTCTTATTCTTTCTTTTCTTTAAATCTTCCTTTTGACATATTTCCGTCATAGATCCCGAGATCCGTTGTAATCTTTGTAAATATTTGTAATTTTATCTCATCATTAATCATTGTATTGTATGATTTGTTTGCCTTTCACATGCAATCGATTCTAAATTCCTATTTTGAACCAATTGAATGCTAAATTACATGTTCAACCGACATAGTTAATTCACTTCCTACGGTTTAAACATGGATGTTGCATAGCATGCATTTAACCGACTACATATCGACTACATAAAAGTTTCCCTAATCATTAGTAGAGGCCGCTATCGAGGCGGGCGGGATTAGATGTTCGGTTAAAGAACTTCCTAATACGTACCTTCACCCCTTACTCCAGATCTCCGTGAGCACCCGTGTTCATTGGCATCCACGAGAGTTGATGCGTGTATTTTATATAGACTTTTTAGTCCATTTATGCACGCATTTCTATGTCATTTAGGTGATATTATGTCACTATATGCCCTTATTTGGCTACTTTGTACTTTCATTACCATTATGTAGGTACAAGCTGCGTAGTAGCGGAAACCGAGCCAAAACAGTCCACTTTGCAAGCATTTAGGAGAATGGAAGGAACGGAACAGAAGCTCTTGCATGGGAAAGCGTGAAACCACTCACAATCAAGTCCAAATCCACGACCAACACTATATGCTAGGCCAGAGGACCTCGATCGACCATATCTTTTGTCGATCGAGGGGAGTACTGATGAAGAAGACTCGATCGAGTGACTCTTTACTCGATCGAGAGGATTTGTTGCTAGAGAAGACCTCGATCGAGCTGTCATCTGCTCGATCGAGGGGTAGCTGTTGAAGAATTGGTCGATCGCGAGGATGAAGTCCTCGATCGACTGATATTCTCGAATAAAGGCCTCGATCGAAGGGGATTTTCCCTCGATCGAGTGAAATCTGTCATGGGCCTTAAGTCCGTAGACTAATTAGGTTAGAAGTTGTGTTATGCATTATATAAGACTCTTAGTTCGTCATTAATGAGAGATGATCGACTACTTAGCAGACACTTATCATTCACCATTAGTTTCGGAACTTTCTTAATCTTTAAGTTTACATTCGGGGTTATTATCGACGGGGATTTGTTCTTTACGCCGGATTTGCTAAGATTGTAAACTCTTTTTCTCTCCTTTATTCTTAATCTTTTTTCTAGTCTTAATTACTATTTTACGTTTCTTAATTGCTGCGTTATTGTTCTTTATGCTTGTTAATTACGATTATATCATGTCTAATGTCATATATTCAATTGTCTTTATTGCTAGCATCATTAATAGTATGAGTAGTTAATTCCCTTATATGTTAGGATGAGGAAAACTTTAATAAAGGCATGATAGGATAAAGTATATTAGTGAATCTTGAATTTGAGAATCAATCTAAGCAATGTAATTGAGGTTAGTCGAATGAGTGCACGCAGGAGACTACCTCGATAGTTAACCCCGACCTGGATCGAGAGATTGGAAGGGAAAGGCTTGCTTAGAATTGATAGGTGACTCCTAAGAGGGCGAGAGTTAATTAGGAAAATCCCTAGGGTGGTTTGAGACCGAGAAGAGAAAACCATTGCCGTTCTCATTGATAGATTGACTGACTTAGTTGACCCGTAGATGCCGATATTGCAGTAGACCGAATCCTAGCATATTTTTCCTTTATCTGATTTATTTCGTGTTAACCTCTACCTTTATTTCTCTTCCCTTAAATCTTATTTAGTTTAGTTTAAAACCAAATCAAAACCCCTAGACTGTGACTGACAGACTTCGATTACAGTTAGTTAATTTCCTCGCTGTGGAGATCGACCCTACTTCCGCTATCTTCTTTGGTTAGTAGATTTAGGCTTTTATTTTTGGTGTATAACGACTCGCATCAAATTTTGGCGCCGTTGCCGGGGAGATGATTTAATTTTCTGTTTATTTATTTCTGTCTCGTCTTAAGGAATATCTAATTCCTTAAGACTGTTCTTATTTTTCTCTCTATAGTTGTGTATGCGCAGGACCCAAAGGCTCGAGTTAGTGGAAGCTGATCCAGAGCCCGAAAGAACCTTCTTACGCAGAAAGAGAGGGTTGATGCGGCTGTCGCAACCCTATCAAAGATAAAACCTAACGGTCTCAACAAAATGCAGTAGAGGCTGTCGGGTGTCGAATCCACAGAGAGAGGGAATCCTATAACTTGCTAAGTCAGTCAAAGTATCAGAATTGGGGATTTTGTTTGATTGATTTTCTAACACTACAAGAGAAAAGGGGAAGAGAAATAAAGAGTGAAATAACAAATAGGAGAAGAGCTAGGATCGTCGGTTCCCCATGGCATCTAGGGTCAGGATTAAAATCAAAGTAAAGTCTAAACAGGCTTGTGGGTAGTGAAAAGGTCCTTTCGGTCCGCTATTCGCCCTAAAATATACTAACTTAGCTCTCGCCCTCATTAGCATAATCCCAATGTTCATCACTGATCTGTCCTTTTCCAATCTCTCGATCTAGGTCAAGGGGGTACCAAGTCAGTCAATTGATTGCGTCGACTCAAACAATTAAAAGCTATTAAATGTGATGATTGCATCCAAACCTAATTTAAAGATTACTAATCAATTCATCTTACCTAAGCCACGGTTCCCCTAAATCCTAGCAAAGGAATTAGCTACGCATAATTGAAAAAAGAACAACAACAATAATAAATAAGAAACAAAAAGACATAGAGAAATAGCTAATTGAATTCAAGAACAATAATACCCGAAATTGAAAGAAGAAGAAAGTCCGAAGAAGTCCTCAAAATTCAGATCCAGAATAAAAAGTGAAAGATTAAGTCTAGGGTAAGAAGTTGTATCCATTATTCTCGCTTTTTCACCCTTAAGTAAAAATGAATACTCACAAATTACAAGGCGTCAATTGCTTAAGACACTATCTCGCGAAGCCCATCAGCATGTAACCTCTCGATCGAGCAGAATTTGCTGTCAAAAGTACTTGATCGAGGAAAGTTTGAGACATGAACACTCGATCGACTGACCATAGTGGTCGATCGAGTAAAACTTCCAAGGCCAGCAGCTCGATCGAGCAGAACAATGGTCGATCGAGGTCTTCTAAGTAATAAAATAGTCGATCGAAGGCTTTTACACCTCGAACGAGTGTTTTGCTCATGGATTTCGTTCTTCCATTCCTTTAACACGACTTCACGCATTCCGAGACACCAAGATTCCTTTCCGACTCACTTATGCATGCTTGAGGAGCTACAAAATAGCTAGTTTTCCGTCATTCTGGTCCATATATGCAAATATTACAAAACAAACCAAAGTAGACTATTCGGGGAACATTTGTAGTAAAACACTACTAAATAAGCATGGAAATGCGTGCAAATATGGCCTAAAAGGTCTATAGAAAATGCAGGCATCAAACTTCCCCAAACCAAACCTTTGCTTGTCCTCAATCAAAAAGGATGCGAACAAATAAATGGAACAAATGAACTCCGGACTAATGCAAATCGCCCGCTCGAACCAATTTAATGCAATAGTCAAACTCAGCAATGATATCAAATGCAAACGAACTGAACCGTCGACCTTGCTAGACCATCAATGTCAGACTCTCAAGTGAGACTCTTCTCTCAGCAAAGAAAAGGGTAACCATGTTATGTGCAAGAGAGAGAAGGAGAAAATAGTCGCTCACCTAACTACGACCGTCGCGTTCATGCAATGCCAACTAACATGATAAAAGATTCAGTTACCGTACACACGCACAACCATCATTCAAGGACTATCACACGCCGAATACTCGCAACATTTGGATAAGTGAGGTTATGGGTAAGAAGGGGCAAAACAATAATGGAATAGAGGAGGTAAAGCGTCAAGCTAGCTACCTGATCTTAATCAAATAACAAAATCCGTCTTCTTATCTCATAATGAAGTACACGGCCATGATTCGGCCGAAAACTCACTAGAACCAAAAGGATGGAGCGGAAACGAAACTAGTTAGCTTATTCAGCTCTTGCTGAATCCCCATATGATATGAATAAAGCATGGGAATAGAGACCGTTTTCTTTTTCTTTTTCTTTATTATTTTTTTTCTTTTCATTTCAAAATATTCAGCTAACATTTCCACGGAAACAATTTCAACTTCGATTCCCAAATTATTCAAATACCAACTCCGTGGCAAGGATGCAAACCAAACTGATAAAATGAAGTAAATACCTCAACAACCAACACTAGACTAGCTCGACGCAAGGTAGGCTAAATTTAGGATGTAGATTGTGGGTCAACTGGCAGTTTTGGCTGAATGTGGAGTTAAATGGGTAGTGAGAAAAGGCAAATTGCAAGCATTCTCCAAACATGTGATACCGATCACGAACCCGTACGTGTAGGCAATAAGAATCAAATTTCATATACATGCAATGCGATGACACGAGGGAATAACTACTCACAATCCTATATGAACTGGTCATAGATGTCACCAGTTTAAGAGCTCTAATCCTCAGAAAATGTAAGTAGGTTGCCAACATGTCAGGTCAAGTCTATTCGTTCAGCATCGATTAACAAGCAAATGACTATGCAAGATATATTAGCTGTGCAAGGCTTAAGTCGAGACTAGATGAAGGGTAGGAGAGAATTGTTCCGACTCGAGTAAAATGCAAAAATAAACATGAAATTTTTTGAAATTTTTGGAATTTTATGAGTGATTAACAATGCAGACACGATATGGATGCAAAACCTCCCCAAACCAAACCGTACAATGTCCCCATTGTACAAAGTAAAGTAAAAGAATTGCAAACTAGAAAGAGTCGGAAACTTACAGGAACGCGCGTATAACCGACTTCCCCAAACCGGACCGGAAAGGAGGTGCTCCAGGGACTCGATCGAGTAGAATACTACTCGATCGAGTGGAAACGAGATGGATCCTTCTCGACTGAGTGGAAAACAGCTCGATCGAGAGGTTGCTTCGCAGAAGTACTCGATCGAGCAACCAGAGTGCTCGATCGAGGGGCTTTAGTTTTCGATCGACCGGAAAGGCTACTCGATCGAACAAAAATTTAAGAGTAAGTGACGCCAAAAAACAAAAAATAGATCGGGTTGCCTCCCGATAAGCGCAGGTTTTTAAGGTCCCGCACGACCCTTGAGCTTCAATCATCAAGCTCCTCGTCTCCGTCGAAGAAGAGCACTTCGACGCGACCCACGACACTGTCAGCTCCATAGTAATGTTTCACATGATGCCCATTAACCTTAAACCGGTTACCCTCGAGGTCTTCTATCTCAACGGATCCAAACTGAGTAACAGCAGTTACTGTGTACGGACCGCTCCACCTGGATTTCAGCTTACCAGGGAATAAACGCAGTCGGGCATTGAATAGCAACACCTTTTGCCCGACTTGGAACTCACGAGGTATGATTCTCTTGTCGTGCCAACGTTTGGTCTTTTCTTTGTAAATACGCGAGCTATTATAGGCATTCAGACGGAATTCCTCTAGTGCATCTAGCTGCAACAAACGTTTCTCACCACACAAGTTAGCATCATAATTAAGTTGGCGGACTGCCCACCAGGCTTTATGTTCTAGCTCAACAGGTAAATGGCAGGACTTCCCATACACTATTCGATACGGCGAAGCACCGATAGGTGTCTTAAATGCGGTCCTGTAGGCCTATAACGTGTCATCCAGTTTGGCACTCCAATCCTTCCGTGATTTAGACACTACCTTACCTAAAATCTTCTTTAGTTCCCTATTAGAGACTTCAACCTGCCCACTAGTCTGAGGATGATACCCCAAACCCATACGATGTTTCACACCATATTTAGACAGTAAGGTCGTTAGCTGCTGTTCCCTAAAATGCGTACCCCTATCACTAATGACAACCCTTGGGACACCAAAACGGGGGAAAATGGTCTTACGAAACAGCTTAATCACGGTCTTGGCATCGCAGTTGGGAGTAGCAATCGCTTCTACCCATTTAGACACATAATCTACAGCAACCAGAATATACCTGTTACCAAGACTCGACGGGAATGGTCCTTGATAATCAATGCCCCACACATCGAAAATCTCGACCTCTAAAATGCCGTTTTGGGGCATCTCATGTCTCTTTGATATGTTTCCTGTCCGCTGGCAAGCATCACAGCTAGCAACTAAAACTTTAGTGTCAGCAAAGAGAGTCGGCCAATAGAAACCAGACTGTAATACCTTAGCCACGGTGCGTGATAGACCGTGGTGACCTCCACAAGGGGCAGAATGGCAGCCTTCTAGGATAGCTTTGATCTCCCACTGCGGAATACACCGTCTGAAAAGACCGTCTGCGCATGACTTAAAAAAGTATGGATCATCCCAGAAATAATCCCGCACATCATGTAGAAATTTCTTCCGCTGCTGATAGGACATATCAGGTGGCAGCTTCTGGCTGACAATGTGATTGGCATAATCTGCAAACAGTGCATAAAGTATCATCAACAAACGAATCATTAATGGGAAGAGAATCCTCCCCCTCTTGTCGCGTCAAACGCGAAAGATGATCCGCTACAACATTCTCAGCGCCTTTCTTGTCCCTGATTTCCAGATCAAATTCCTAGAGAAGGAGTATCCACCTCAGCAATCTGGGTTTAGCTTCCTTCTTATTCAGAAGGTGTTTTAGCGCTGCATGATCTGTAAAAACTATAACTTTAGAACCCAACAGGTATGAACTAAATTTATCAAGCGCATAAACTACATCTAAAAGCTCCTTCTCAGTGGTAGCATATTTCACTTGAGCCTCATCCAGAGTTCGGCTCGCATAGTAAATAGCATTCAAAGCTTTGTCTTTCCGCTGGCCGAGCACCGCTCGTAGTGCGTAATCGCTTGCATCGCACATAATCTCAAACGGCAGCGTCTAATCAGGAGGCTGAATGATGGGTGCAGAGACCAAAGCCTGTTTCAAAGTGTTAAAAGCAGAAAGACAATCATCAGTAAAATCAAAAGGAACATCTTTTAATAGCATCTGTGTAAGTGGTTTAGTAATCTTAGAGAAGTCCTTCATGAACCGGCGATAAAAACCGGCGTGACCAAGGAAACTCCTCACCCCCTTAACGTTAATAGGAGGGGTTAATTGCTGAATCACTTGCACCTTTGCTCTGTCTACCTCAATACCCCTATTCGAAACCAAGTGCCCAAGGACTACTCCCTCATTGACTATGAAATGGCACTTCTCCCAGTTTAGCACCAGATTAACCTCGATACAACGCTGCAAAACTTTATCAAGGTTAGCTAAACATTTATCAAAATCATTCCCATAGACACTGAAGTCATCCATAAAGACTTCTATGATAGACTCTATATACTCAGAAAATATCCCCATCATGCACCTCTGAAAGGTAGCAGGGGCATTACACAAACCAAAAGGCATTCTACGATAAGCAAAGACACCCTTAGGACAAGTAAAAGTAGTCTTTTCCTGATCATCTGGATGAATAGGGATCTGAAAGAACCCTGAGTACCCGTCCAGATAACAGAAAAACTCATGAGAAGCTAACCTTTCTATCATCTGATCAATGAAAGGAAGGGGGAAATGATCTTTCTTGGTGGCGGCATTTAACTGCCTATATTCTATACACATCCGCCACCCAGTTACTAGTCGAGTAGGTATCAATTCATTCTTTTCATTTTTAACAACTGTAGTACCTCCTTTCTTGGGTACGACCTGAACTGGGCTTACCCATTTGGAGTGACCAACTGAATAAATAATACCTGCATCGAGTAGTTTCATCACCTCGATCATCACAACCGCCTCCATCTTCGGGTTCCGCTTCCGCTGACCCTGTCTGCAAGGTTTGTGACCTTCTTCCAGCTCAATCCTATGCATACAGACATCAGGCCTGATGCCCTTGATGTCATCCAGTGAATAGCCCATTGCTTCCCTGTTCCTCTTGAGTACAGCCAACTAAGCGGTTAGATGTTCCTCATTCAGTTTGGAACTAACAATAACTGGAAATTGCTCAGTATTATCAAGAAAAGCATATTTAAGGTGAGTTAGAAGAGGCTTACGCTCGGAAACCTTTACCTCGACGGAACACAAGGCATGACCTAAGTGTCCCAGCTGTTCTTCCTCTGCGTCAGTCAATTCTACCTCATCTGCAGTAGCTCCAAGCAATTTCAGCACAGCGTCATCATCATCAGAATAATCTGCACACTCATCTAACAAAGTCAAAGACTCCAACGGATCCTTTATCAAGGAATCCGGCCAAAACTCATAAGTGGACTCATCAATGATATCAACAGAAAAGCAGGTATCCTCTACCATTGGTCTAGATAAAGTGTCAGGTAAACTGAACGAAACTATATCATCCCTTACAGCCAGAGTTAAACGCCCGAGTTTAACATCTATAATGGCCCCAGCAGTACACAAAAACGGCCTACCCAAAATAATTTGGGTACGGGTATCCTCAGCAATGTCTAAGACTATGAAGTCAACAGGAATAAAAAAGTTTCCCACCTTAACGAGCACGTCTTCTAGGACACCTAAGGGCCTACTAACAGATCTATCAGCCATCTGCAGGGTGATATTGGTCGTTTTCAGACGACCCATGTTAAGCTTACGACAGATAGAATAAGGCATGACACTTACATTAGCTCCTAGATCACATAGTGCCTTATCTATCACGACATCTCCTATAACACAAGTAATAGAGAAACTACCCGGGTCCTTTAATTTAGGGGGAGACTTATTCAGAATTAAACTACTAGACTCTTCCATTAAAGCGACAGTAGCGAAATCCTCAAGTGCCTTCTTACGCGTAACAATGCCTTTCATAAATTTGGCGTAAGGGGGTACTTGACTGATTAGCTCGGCAAAAGGTACAGCTACCTGAATGTTTTTAACCATGTCTACAAATTTGCTGAACTGTTTCTCCGTCCTTGAATCGCGCAGACGACCTAGGTATATGACTCTGACCACCGAAAGCGGGTCCCCAATTTTATCTTTACTCGGTACCTTCGCAGCAGGGGAGGGTACTTCATCACGCACAACCTCAATTTGCGTGCCTGATGTCTGACATTCACTCGATCGAGACTTCAGTTCACTCGATCGAGTGATTCCTTCCTCATTTCCCTTCGATCGAGTGGAAGGGTTACTCGATCGAGGATCTCCTATGACCAGGTTACATGATCGAGTGGGTATACTACTCGATCGAGGACTTTCTTCAGCAGGACTACTCGATCGAGAGGTGGGTTTACTCGATCGAGTAGTTTCCTTAGTAAAACGCTTCGATCGATCGTTGTTCTCAGTCGATCGATCACTTCTCTACACATCTTCAATTAATTCGTCCGAGACATCATCGACCTCGGTATGTGTGCTTTCAGGGACGTGTACAGGACCGTCATAAGCACGACCACTTCTCAGACTTATGGCATTGACTGGGTCATTGTTTGGGAGGAGTGAATTGCATCTATCGAGCAGTTTCCGGAGGGTATCCGCACTAGATTGTTGCTCAAGCTTTTGCGCATTGATAGTGGCCTTGAGATCTTTATATTCGGGTTGGGTAATGAGTACCTTGCCTTCATCTACGGGTGGTTGAGATTTTGCAGCAGTTAACTCGGCATATAACTCGGAAAAAGAACCCCCTTGCTTGAATTTCCTATAAGCAAGAACCCTTACAGAATCAGCCAAACAAGTAATAGGGTCGTGTCCTTCATCACCACATCTAACACAAACCATCTCAATAGCTTGAACTTGGTGTATTTAACCTCAATTCCTCGTATCTACCACATGAACTTCTTCAACAACAGTGGCTCTCCTTCTTTCCGCTCTAGGATTACCGTAGCTAGCAGAATGGATGGCCATATTTTCAATAAGTTGCCACCCTTCATCATCTTCTACATTAGCCTGAAATCTCCCTCGTGCAGCAGCATCCACAACCATTCTTTGCTCATAAAGCAACCCATTGTGCAACTGCTCAAACCCGTGATGCGGAACTGAGCGAACTAGCTTCTTGAACCTGGCCCATGCTAAAATCAAATCTTCAGTAATAGATTGAGTAAAATTCGTGATCTGGCTGCGCAGCGCATTGGTTCGCTTAGGAGGAAAATACCGTCTATAGAAGGTTAGAACTAACGAACTCCAATCTTTAACCCGAGCAGCCTTCCTATCTAAATCTCTCCACCAATCCTTAGCATCATCAGTGAAGGAAAAAAGGAAAAAGGAAATCCTTTACCTTGTCTTGCGTCACACCAGCAACTACAGGAATGGCGGAACAACAGTCTGTAAATACCTCTACATACCTAGCTGGGTCTTCATCTACCATACCCCTGAATAAATTCAGCTCCACTAAACTGTAGTAAGACGGATGTATTGTGAAGGTACCTTGATGCGTGTATTTTATATAGACTTTCTAGTCCATTTATGCACGCATTTCTATGTCATTTAGGTGATATTATGTCACCATATGCCCCTATTTGGCTACTTTGTACTTTCATTATCATTTTGTAGGTACAAGCTGCATAGTAGCGGAAACCGAGCCAAAACAGTCCACTTTGCATGCATTTAGGAGAACGGAAGGATCGGAACAGGAACTCTTGCATGGGGAAGCGTGAAACCGTTCATAATCAAGCCCAAGTCATGACTCACACTACGTACTATGCCAGAAGACCTCGATCGACTATGCATTTGGTCGATCGAGGTGAGTTGGAGCCAGAAGACCTCGATCGAGCTACATCCTTGCTCGATCGAGTAGGAGCTGTATACTTGTTGGTCGATCGAGTAGATCAAGTGCTCGATCGACTGATTTCCATGAATAAAAGCCTCGATCGAAGGGTAATTTCCCTCGATCGAGTGGATCCTATCACGGGCTGCAAGTCCATAGCTTAATTAGGGTTAGAGTCGTGTTAGACACTATATATGACTCTTATTTACGTCATTAGGATTCAGAACCCTTAGGGTTCGGAATCATTAACATTAATCTTCCCTTAGTTTCTGAACTTTATCTTTGGTTTGCATTCGGGTTTATCGACGTAGGATTTGTTCTTTACGCCGGATTTGCTAAGATTGTATACTCCTTTCCTCTTTTCTCTCTTTTATTCTTATCTTTTAGTCTTAATCACTGTTTTCTCTTCTTAATTACTGCGTTGTTATTGTTTATGCTTATTAATTGTGATTTTATTATGTCTATCGCCATATATTCAATCGTCTTAGTTAGCATCGTTAATAACATGAGTAGCTAATTTTCTTGTATGTTGGGATGAGGGAAACTGTAGTAGAAGCATGTTAGGATAGATTATTTTAGTTAGTCTTGAATATGAGAATCAGTCTAACCAATTTAATTGAGGTTTAGTCGAATGAGTGCACGCAGGAGACTAGGCTAGGTAGTTAACCCCGACCTGGATCGAAAGATTGGAAGGGAAGGCTTGCTTAGAATTGATAGGTGACTCCTAAGAGGACGAGAGTTAATTAGGAAAATCCCTAGGGCGGTTTGAGACCGAGAGGAGAAAACCATTGCTCTTCTCATTGATAAATTGACTGACTTAGTTGACCCGTAGATGCCGATATTGCAGTGGACCGAATCCTAGCATATTTCTCTTTATCTGATTTATTCCATATTTATTTCTTCCTTTATTTCTCTTTCCTTTAATCTTGTTTAGTTAGTTAAAAACCTTTTCAAAACCCCCCAGATTGTTACTTGCAGATTTAGATTACAGTTAATTAATTTCCTCCCTGTGGAGATCAACCCTAGTTCCGCTATCTTCTTAGTTAGTAGACTTAGGTTTTATTTTTGGTGTATAACGACACGCATCATACCCTCATCAGCAAGAGGGAGAGTAGTTCCCCTAGGTAGAGTCTCAGCACTGGGCTCAGAATGACTCGCAATCTTAGGCATCGTGCAGAAAATTTACAGCAGCAGCAGGTTCAAATGGTCCTCTTTTAGGATTTATACCTGCAAATACTAAACACTAACTCAAATATGAGAACAGCCTCAAGGAATAAATCCCTTGAGACCAAAGACAAACTAAAGAAAGCTAAAAAATTACACAGTTTCCCCGGCAACGGCGCCATAATTTGATGCGGCTGTCGCAACCCTATCAAAGATAAAACCTAACGGTCTCAACAAAATGCAGTAGAGGCAGTCGGGTGTCGAATCCACAGAGAGAGGGAATCCTATAACTTGCTAAGTCTCTCAAAGTCTCGGAATTGGGGGTTTTGTTTGATTGGTTTTCTAACACTACAAGAGAAAAGGGGAAGAGAAATAATGAGTGAAATAAGAAATAGGAGAAGAGCTAGGATCGTCGGTTCCCCATGGCATCTAGGGTCAGGATTAAAATCAAAGTAAAGTCTAAACAGGCTTGTCGGTAGTGAAAAGGTCCTTTCGGTCCGCTATTCGCCCTAAAATATACTAACTTAGCTCTCGCCCTCATTAGCATAATCCCAATGTTCATCACTGGTCTGTCCTTTTCCAATCTCTCGATCTAGGTCAAGGGGGTACCAAGTCAGTCAATTGATTGCGTCGACTCAAACAATTAAAAGCTATTAAATGTGATGATCCAAACCTAATTTAAAGATTACTAATCAATTCATCTTACCTTAGCCACGGTTCCCCTAAATCCTAGCAAAGGAATTAGCTACGCATAATTAAAAGAAGAAGAACAACAATAATAAATAAGAAACAAAAAGACATAGAGAAATAGCTAATTGAATTCAAGAACAATAATACCCGAAATTGAAAGAAGAAGAAAGTCTGAAGAAGTCCTCAAAATTCAGATCTAGAATAAAAAGTGAAAGATTAAGTCTAGGGTAAGAAGTTGTATCCATTATTCTCGCTTTTTCACCCTTCAGTAAAAATGAATAATCACAAATTACAAGGCGTCCATTGCTTAACACACTATCTCGCGAAGCCCATCAGCATGTAACCTCTCGATCGAGCAGAATTTGCTGTCAAAAGTACTCGATCGAGGAAAGTTTGAGACAGGAACACTCGATCGACTGACCATAGTGGTCGATCGAGTAAAACTTCCAAGGCCAGCAGCTCGATCGAGCAGAACAATGCTCGATCGAGGTCTTCTAAGTAATAAAGTAGTCGATCGAAGGCTTTTACACCTCGAACGAGTGTTTTGCTCATGGATTTCGTTCTTCCATTCCTTTAACACGACTTCACGCATTCCGAGACAACAAGATTCCTTTCCGACTCACTTATGCATGCTTGAGGAGCTACAAAATAGCTAGTTTTTCGTCATTCTGGTCCATATCTGCAAATATTACAAAACAAATCAAAGTAGACTATTCGGGGGACATTTGTAGTAAAACACTACTAAATAAGCATGGAAATGCGTGCAAATATGGCCTAAAAGGTCTATACAAAATGCACGCATCAAGGGTTAGATAAGACTGTTCAGGAGGAAGACTTGAGTACTTCTGACTCCGTCTTCGACAGTTTTATTTTCGAGGAAGATTCGACTGTTGAGACTACCGTACCAGCGAAGATGCCTAACATTGCTAGTCACTCTGAGCCCACCGCTGCATGTATACCCCAGGGATTCAAACTTGCAACGGACGAAGATGAAACTTCTTTTGATCTTCGTCCGTCTTATATCAAGCTTGTTCA
>JAIUZE010009490.1:0-37084 GCA_022085475.1 Heliosperma pusillum | reverse complement strand
GAGTTGGGCCGGACCCCACATGGGCCTGGATGGGCCCACGGCCTGTTTTGGCTAAAATGGCTGTTTTGGTTAAAATTTCTAAAACCGATTTCTAATATTTTCCCGCATGCTTAACATATTTAAAACCCGTCAAAACAACAATTAAACAATCAAACATCGACACAACCCAAGGACCAAAACCCGGACCCACCATGGACCAACCCAGACCGGGTCTGAACCGGTCTGGACCGGTCTAGTTTGGTCCGGTTTGGCCAGCCCCTCTCCACGGTTTCCACCCCAACAACACCCAATAAATTCCAACATGTTCTTAATCATCAAACAACCATTTTTAAGAATCTTCATACAAAAATCATTATTATGAAAAATCATCAAAATTCATCAAGAACACTTAAACATATTAAAAATTTACTAGACAACATAAAAATCATAACTTATTAAAAATCATCACAATTTATCAAGAACACTAAACATATTAAAATTTCCTAGACAACATAAAAATCATAACTTATGGAAAATCATCAAAATTCATACAACATGATAAAAACAACTCCTTATCATATTACTACTAAAATTCCATAAATCATAAAAACATGAACTAAAACAAAGATGAACCAAAAACTAAAGAAACAAAGGCTAAAGCTATGTTACTAACTAAAACCATAAAAACCATAACATGAACCAAAACAAAAGCAAACCAAAGCTATGTAACATATATCCGTCGAGTAACTCGGAATCGTTACCTTAGCTAGAAAAATCAATTAGCACCAAAATAAGAAGTATAAACTAAGAAACCCGTCTTCTAATCTTCCCCTAATATATACGAGTCACCAAACTCGTCTTCCAAATCTTCCCCTATAAGAAATGACAAGAAAAACATTATTAGAACATAAAACTAAATTTCTCATAATTAAAGTGTTGAAAACGATCTTGACGGAATTGAAATTAAACCGTACGTGAAGATGGAGAGCGAAGAGGAGAGTCTAGAAATATAAGATAGGAAGGATTTAATTAAGAAATGAAGATTTTATGAAGGTTTTGCTCAAGAATAATGAAGAACAAATGATGAACGACGAAGAACACGAAGAACGATTAAAGAAAGCGATATTTTGATCTTTATTTGATTTATTGTAAAATGAAAAGTTGTTTGTGAGTAAGGAAGAGTGGGTTGAGCCGTGTGTTTATAGGCAAATAAGAATGTCGAGTTTTGAAATTGTTGTTACGTAATTGACTCGCGTTTAATAATTATTTTTACGGTAAACGATTAAATATAATTTACGATAAAGTTAATTAAACTAAATATCAAGATATTATGATATTGTAATGAAAAATAATGAAAATATCAAGGCTTAAGAGTGGGTAAGGGAGCCGTGTAGTCTTGTGATTGTCGGGTCAGATTTCGAGCGTTTTGCGTAATTTCCATTAACTGATCGATAAAGTGAAATAATATCTAGATATTATGATATATTAATCAAAAGAAATGAAAATATCAAGTCTATTAGAGGAGAGGAAAGGAGAAGAGAGCCGAGTGAGTTTGTGGCTTGTCGGGTCTGATTTTTCTCGATTTGCGTAATCTCCGTTGACGGATCGATAAAGTAACAAATATCTAAGATATTTGTATTAGTTTAATCGAAAGAATTAAATATCTCAGGTGAGTGGAAAACGATGACATGGCCGCGTGACTCATGCTAAAGTCGAGTTTCGAATTTGTTACGGGATTTACGATGACTCGGGAATAGTTAAATGACGTTCGGTTAAAACCGTAAAAGTTATTCTTTAAATTCCGAATAAATTCAAAATAATTATATTAAATTATGATAATTCTTAATAAATCTTAATAAAAATAAATTAAAAATATTATTTTTTAAATAAAATTTCGGTCTTCAAAATTACAAGGCGAGTCGGAAAAAGTCAACGAAAGTCAAAGTTGACTTAAAAATCAAGAAAAGTCAAAGATGACTTAAAAGTCAAGAAAAGTTTATGACGAATTAAAAGTCAAGAAAAGTCAATGACGACTTTAAAAAGTCAAGAAAAGTCAAAGACGACTTAAAAGTCAAGAAAAGTCAAAGATGACTAAAAACGGGATTTTCATGAAATCTCTCAGAAATTCCAAATACGAACTCGGAATTTTAAAATACGACTCGAAACAATAAATTCTATTTTAAAAACTTAACCTTGCTGGAAGGTATCCTTAAGAAATTTTACTAGAAAAATTGGGTACTTTTCGGGTTGTTACAGTGCACGAAACTCTCCTTGTATAGGGAGAAATCCGAAAAGTTTTGGAATAACTCGAATACGGAAAGAAATCTAGAAAATATTCCGAAAACAGAGAAAACAGCTGGGGAAGAGACGCAGGAGATGGTGCTCGTCTACCCCAAAGGTTTCCTACCGCGGAAGAAGAATTGTCGTAAATCTATACTTCCCTTTTAAAAGATATGAGATACTACCTCCTATCCAATCCAAAGTACCCATTTACTCTTTAGAGGTCAAACTTTCAAAACTTTGACCGTTTATAAATCGGAGTATATAGAACTTTGAAAGACGGAAGTAATATATTTGGTTTTGTCACGGAAATATCTTTCATTAAATTATATTTTTTGTAAAGTAATTCTATATATAAAGGAAGAAAAACGCTGTCAAAGCGTTGCCTCGAAGACCACCTAAAAGCAAATAGGTACATTAGATTGGTTAAGAGGAAGTATATTATATAAAATAAAGATAGAATTTAAAATATTAATAAAATATTCAGATTATTTCCGCGTGTTCCGACTCGGAGTTTTAAGACGGTTTATAGAAAATGAAGCGGTTTTTGACCCGGACTCCAAAATGACTCTAATGACTGTCAAAAAGGCTGTATTGGCATGTAGATGACGACCAAGAGGTAGACACAAATGTTTGAGCTATAACTTGACGATAAACTTACGAATTGTCATAAATCGTTCCGCGTACCAAACAATAGGCCCAATCATCACTGGGTGGTTGGCGGAAGGTGCAGATTCGAGGTATCTACAATCGTAAATGATAGTTTGCCACATTCTGCAAAAATGTGTCGACACACCAGATATGATCAAATGTTGGGTGTTACTAACTATAACCGTTAAATTCTCGCCCCTTAACTATTAGATATTGAAAATCATGTCGCAATTCATACTATCAGTTTAAATGGTAGTATAAAATGTTAAATTTCGAATCCACCACACGAAAAAGCTAGAATTTCAATACTGCAGAACTGTAATTTGGATATTCTTTACTCATACTCGGTCGAGTGAGGTGCACTCGCTCGAGTATAGTGTACTCGATCGAGTGGACCGCACTCGGTCGAGTGCGCAATATCACAACACTTCAGCATCTACTGACCTAGTAACACTCGATCGAGTGTTCTGGTGTACTTGATCGAGTTAGGCGTACTCGGTCAAGCACCACTTGCCACGCGATCGAGTGCAACTGGTTGTCCAACATACGTCAACACATCAACTTTCTTGCCAATTACACAATCAAACAATACTAATACCAATGCAATACTAACTAAACCAAGCTTAATTCACGTCTCGCCATGGTGTTCTCATCTAATAACTACTACCAATCATAATTATCGAAACAAGTCTTGGCCTTATGCTTGATTACACACCAAAATAAATCGTTCCTGAAAGTCCATAGACCTTAATTAGACTCTTCTAATTAATTGCTAAATTACTTGTTAATTTAGTATTTAATGATCTATGTAACATGCATGCAAATATAAAGACATTTATATAAAAGAAGAAATTTCCTCACATTGATATGGAAATTAAATGGGCACAACAAGAACTCCTTCTTGTTTTTCTTGAGCTATATGTATGGATGAACAAGAATAATCTCCAAAATAGAAGACCTCCTTCTAGTTGCACCAAGATGACACCAAATGATCTACCCTTATTATTAACTAGATAATAAGATAGATATAATACTACTAATATTATGACTATATTACTACACTAGTAATACTTAGTAAATATTAGTATATGAGAGTTTTAGTGAGAAGAAGAGTTTTAGAGAGAAGTTAAACAAATTGAACAAAAATGAAGTGATAAATGATGAACAACAAGTGTGCATCAAGAAGCCAAAATGGCCGGATGATATAGTCCAAATATGGACTATTATTTTGTTCAATTTTTTGTCACATGCATTAGAGTGGAGTGTTGTAGTATATATGATGATTATTCTTACTTGTAATGTCACTTTCATAAGTAACTAAATAGTAAAAACAAGAACAAAATCATCACCCTTCTAACTACATACCAACCGGTCCATTATGGCTTAGTTTGGTCCATTTTGATTTTTGATATTTGTCTCACAAATACTTATTGATCATATGGTTAATTATCTTGTATAATTAAGTGTTTATTTGATCATATAACAATTATATGACTCAATTAAATAAATAATATGTACTTAACATTTTAAGTAATATTTTACCATTATATCAATATATAATGGGTCCCACAATGCTTAGTTAATTTATTTTACAACTCCTTGTAAATATAATTAACTAATTACCTCTATCTCAAAACCTCAACTAATTTAGTAATTTAACGATTAATTACTAAGTTAAATCTTATTTCATCGTATTAAAATAAGATATAAATTTATTAGTCAATTATCGCATAATTGAAAATAAGCTTAATCGAATTTGAGTTCTTAACTCAATTTCTAACAATTAACTCTCGTACATATCGAATATATGTAATGTACTAATTAACTGTATCGTATACAAATAATTAGTTACTATTTGAATTTCATCCTTTAGGTGTGACCGAAAGGGATCAGTTGATCACCGCCGTCATACGACAATAACGTCAAACTCTAGTCAGCCAACCGTTATTGATTTACGTTAATCAACTGACTAATCATATATATAGTCAATAAATATCCCAATTATATTCCTTAATAAGATTTATTAGGTGGCGCACTATTGTGGAGGACACCTACTCCAACAATCTCCCACTTGTCTGACACAAGTGTTGCGTCACCCAATTTCTCTTGTCTCTTTATATCACACTCTCCCCTCACCGCAAGTGCCGTTCAGGTGTCGCCCTTGCGATTGACAATATCTAGAGTGGTTTTGCTTCTAAAAGTGAGACTACTTTCTGACCTGGAAAATCTACCATAAGATCTCATTTCCTACTTTTGGCAACTCATTTACAGTAACGTCCTCCTCGATGGCCTAAAGATGGTTGTACCGCAAACGTGGTTGGACCCTTCCTGTTGCTCCAACTACTCTGTATGATGCAGATCACCATGATCCAGAAGAAGTCCATCGGCCTCCTTTTACGGCACGACCTAGAACATCAACCAAAACCAATCGGAAACTGCACCGACTCAGATAGACGGTCGCCAGTCAAAAGACTCGACTTATAGGAATAAGATAGAAGACCCTGCCACGACCAGGCATCAAATAATTGATTTAAGGGTCTCTACAATGTCACTGTCCGACAGAGTGTCATACAGTCTGTCTATGTAAACGACCCGTCATCTCCATGACCCCATGGTGCTGAACCAACCATCGATCGACTTACAATCTAGTCATTTCGAGACGTCACCTCATTGAGTGACTAGGGACAAAATACTAAGTTCGTCCTATTCACTTGAATAGGGTCCAACAATCTATTCGGATAAACAAAGTATTAAATTTAGTCAAACTAAATAAAAGAGTTTATAATGAAACTCGAACAATGAATGCATTTATCATATATGAAATAATTAATACAACATTCAATTATTACATATTACATAATCTAAAGGAATTCTGGCACACGTCTCAATCCCATTGTGACTACATGACCATCATGCTTAGCCTTTGATAAAGGCTTGGTTAAAGGATCAGCAATGTTGTCATCTGTCCCAACCTTACAAATGTCAATTTCCTTTCTGTCCACGTAATCTCTAATTACATGATATTTCCTAAGTACATGTCTAGACTTGTTACTAGACTTGGGCTCTTTTGCTTGAAAAATAGCCCCACTGTTATCACAAGAAATCGTGATAGGATCTTTGGCAGTAGGTACTGACTGTTAGTCCTTCCAAAAATTGCCGAATCCACACAGCTTTCTTTGCAGCTTCAGACGCTGCAAGGTACTCTGCTTCTGTTGTAGAATCCGCTGTAACGCTTTGCTTGAAACTCTTCCAGCAAACAGCTTCTCCATTCATCATATAAACGTAGCCGGATTGGGATTTCATATCATCCCTATCTGTTTGGAAACTGGCGTCTGTGTAACCCTTTACACGTAACTCAGTCTCGCCTCCAAACACTAAGAACGAATCCTTAGTCCTTCTTAAGTACTTAAGGATGTTCTTTACGGCTATCCAGTGACTCTCACCTGGATTTGCTTGGTAACGACTTGTCATGCTCAAAGCATATGCAACATCGGGACGAGTGCACATCATATCATACATGATTGATCCAACAGCAGATGCGTAAGGGATCAATTTCATGCGTTCAATCTCCTCGGGTTTCGTAGGGCACTCTGACTTGCTCAAAGTGATCCCACTTCCCATAGGAATAAAGCCTCTCTTAGAGTCTTTCATGTTGAACCGATCAAGAATCTTATCAATATAAGTCTCTTGACTTAGTGCTAGTACCCTTTTAGATCTATCCCTATAGATCCGGATACCTAAGATGCGCTGGGCCTCTCCTAAGTCTTTCATTTGGAAATGTATTCCTAGCCACTCCTTTACAGAAGTGAGCATTGGAATATCATTCCCAATGAGTAGTATGTCATCTACATACAAGACTAGAAAAGTTACTTTACTCCCACTAAACTGCATGTATAAACACGGTTCCTCGACACTTCGAGTGAAACCATTTTGTTTAATTACATGATCGAAACGATGATTCCAATTCCTGGATGCTTGCTTAAGACCATAGATGGATCTCTTAAGTTTGCATACCTTCTTAGGGTTTGATGGATCCACAAAACCTTCAGGTTGTGTCATGTACACTTCCTCTTCTAGAATCCCATTCAAGAAGGCGGTTTTGAATGCACATTGCCCAAAATCTCATAATTATGAAATGCGGCAACCGCTAAGATACGCCTTATGGATCGAAGCATGGCGACTGGGGCGAAGGTTTGTCATCATAAGGTGAAGACCAGAAACTTGGTGAAAAATTTGCCACAATGCAGCTAATAACAACATCATTATGTTTATCTATGCCACTTTTGATCTTATAGATCCACTTACACTGAAGAGGTCGTACCTCCTTAGGTAAATCAACCAAGTCCCATACTTGATTGTCGTACATAGAATCCATTTAGGATTGCATGGCTCCTAGCCATAGCTTTGAGTCGGGACTAGAAATGGCTGCTTTGTAGGTAGTAGGTTCGTTACTTTCAAAAAGTAACACATTATAGTCATCACCTGCCTCTATAATACCAAGGTATCTATCAGGTGGATGACTAATTCTGCTTGACCTCCTAGGTTCCGAAGGAATAATTACCGTACCAGACGAAGAGGGAACGTTTTCCTCGTCATCCTTTTCGGTTTGTGGTTCTTGGACTTCATCAAGTTCAAATTTTCTCCCACTCTGTCTTTTAGAAATAAAATCATTTTCTAAAAAGACTGCATCACGAGACACAAACACTTTGTCCTTGTGTTTATTGTAGAATTAATAAGCACGTGATTCCTTTTGGATATCCTACAAAAACGACATTTGTCGAAATTTGGTGCGAGTTTAATAGTCGCTTATTCTTAACAAAAGCCTCGCATCCCCAAATTTCTCATAAATGACAAATAAGGGACTTTTCCCTTCCATATCTCCTCATATGGAGTCTTGTTTGCCGCTTTAGTCGGGCTTCGATTTAGTGAAAATATTGCAGATAAGATAGCAAAACCCCAAAAATAATCAGGAAGCTCTGTTAGACTCATCATAGATCGAACCATATTTAATAAAGTTCGATTTCTCCTTTCGGATATACCGTTTAATTGAGGTGTTCCAGGAGGAGTCCATTGTGATACTATACCACAATCTTTCAGGTGTGAATCAAATTCATGGTTCAAGTATTCACCACCACGATCGGATCGTAGGGTTTTAATCTTTTTATTCAATTGGTTTTCTCCTTCATTTTGAAATTCTTTGAACTTTTCAAAAGCATCACTTTTATGCCTCATCAAGTAGACATATCCATATCTACTCAAGTCGTCGGTAAAAGTAATGAAGTAGTGATAACCACCTCTAGCTCGGATAGTCATTGGACCGCATACATCCGTGTGTATAAGTCCTAATACTTCCCTTGCTCGTGTCCCTTTTCCCTAAAAGGAGCAGGAGTCATCTTGCCTAGAAGACAAGATTCGCATACGCCATAAGATTCGTAATCGAATGGTTTGAGTACTTTAGATGAAACAAGTCTCTTTATGCGTCTTTCGTTTATGTGCCCTAAACGACAATGCCAAAGGTATGATTGATTAGGTTCACCTGTTTTGAGCTTCTTGTTTTCTACATGATATACCTCTTTTGCAATATCTAGAACATAAATACCTCCAATAGAAATGGCCTCGCCATAAACCATTTCATTAAAAGCAAAAGTACAACAGTTGTTCTTCATACAAAATGAAAAACCTTCCATGTCTAACACGGAAATGGAGATAATGTTCTTGGTAAGAGTTGGTACATAATAGCAATTATTTAAATACAACTCTAAACCATTAGGCAAAAGAAGAACGTAGGTGCCCACGGAAACTGCGGCTACCTTAGCTCCCTTTCCCATTCTTAGTCCACGTCACCCTTGGCTAGTGCTTGCACGTCCCGTCCGCCCCTGTAACATGATTACAAAGGTGAAGAACCACAACCGGTATCAAAATACCCAAGAAGAGGTACTAGCAAAGTTAATATCTATCATATAGAGTGATGAAAGAATTTTACCTGACGTTGTCACACAACCGTCTTTCTTGTCTTTCAAGTACTTGGGGCAATTGCGTTTCCATGCCCTTTGCCATTACAATAATAGCAATCCGCCTCCGCGTGTTTGTTGACTTTGGGTTTGGCCTTATAAAAGACCTTTGCCTTTCCCTTGCCGGATTTCTTGAAAAGAGTCTTACCCTTTCCCTTGTCCTTCCTTACCCCAAGTTTCATGTTCTTCATTTTCATGGAAAGAACATCCTTGGGTTCACTCCCACTAGCCTCCATGTCCCTCTCCGCTTGGGTGAGGAGTGCATGGAGTTCATGGAAACTCTTGTCCATGCCATTCATGTTATAGTTCACCCTAAATTGGGTGAACTTAGGTGAGAGTGAATGAAGGATCTTACCCACCACCAAATTCTTTGGAATTTTGCACCCTAGACGCTCTAAGGTGTCCGCGTACTCAACCATTTTGAGCACGTGTGGGCCAACTTTTTGGCCCCTTTGAAGCTTAGTGTCAAAGAATTTCGTAATCGCCTCATATTGGAGAATTTGAGGGGCTTGCGAAAACATCGAAGTGATCCTCGTGAATATCGCATATGCATTGAGAGAAATCAATTGGAGTTTGATTTTGGGTGAGATTGACCAAATCAAGACATTCTTGACGTCATTAGCAACCTTCAAATAAAGGTCATACTCGGCCCGAACTACCGCGGACGATCTAGGCGCGGGTTCGGTGGGGGGCTCTTCGACCAAGTAGCGAAGCACGTTATCGGATAACGCGGCACTCTTGATCGTTGACTCCCATTCAACGAAGTTACTTCCGTCATCCTTTAGGACACACTTGTCCATGACGGATCTCAACCATGAGTCCTTACCCAAAGTTGCAGCGTTTGATGATGTTGACATTCTGCGAATATGGTAACTACAACAAATAAGGAAATATATAACCTTACATTGTTAATTTACTTGAAAAACACTTAACAAGTTTTTAGCATTCAATAATGACCTCTCACTAAATATATAAATTGATTCCAAGACCCATCAATAAATAAAAAATAGTCATCGCATGCTACTTTTATCTAGAAATGGTAAGTCTTTACGTGACTAATTCTACCGTTAGAACTCTTGGTTGACGAATTTCACTTAAATCCATCTCCTAGTCCCAAGATAACGCTTATCTCGTTGAGTCCAATCCAATTTTAGCTTGTGATCGTATCACCCTACTTACCCGAGGTAAAAAGGGACCCACGAGTGTGGTAGCCCTAATGAACACGGGATTCATAGGTGTTATTAATTGGTAAGGCTAATCTCAATTTTTAAACATGTGAGAGATCTTGTCAATTTAGTTATTAATTCCCTATAAGTGAACTAAGTCGGTGAATTGTGAATAACGTTGAATTGACAATAACGGTAAATAAAATGCATGTGTGACGATTTTGGCATGATCGGAAATAAAGAAAGCAACCAAGCAACAATAAAATCCTAGTATGGCCAGCTAGCTAATCAAAATTAACTAGATAGTTACAAATTCGGAAACCAACTCCTTGGTCCCTTGCCTCTTCACTTGGAACACCTTCCAAAATGGCACCGTCTTGAGGGAGTCACCGGTCTTCAAAATAATAATTACAAATATACAAATATAGTATTTAATTGTTTTATCAAATAAAAACATTAGATATAGTAAAACAGTGAAACAAATTATGAGATTTCACCAAGAGTATCAAAATCAGAATGTCAAATGTACAAAAAATTTTCAAGACCAGAAATGGACGTTTCAATTTTATGAACATTATAATCTCATATTATCGACTTTTATCGTATAAAAATCAATGAACATGCAATACATAAGTAAAAGTCACAAAATTTTACATAAAATATGTAAGAAATGCATGTGAGATCATATTAAAATTTCATGGCCAGATCAACATGCAACTATTTTTAGTTAACTTTTAACTCATAAAATGCATGTTAACTCGGTTTAAACGCCAAAAATCAAAATAAATAGCAAATTAATCCCTAAAATAACGAAATATAACCACAAACATTTTGAGGTCAGTAGGTATACATGCACCAAAATTTTTTGTCAGAATCGTATTTTAACTCAAAATCTTTGATTTATTAGTTATCTTATAACTTTAATAAAAATGTCCAAAATGAACATGCATGCTACAAGCTAGCTCTGATACCACATGAAAGTCCATAGACCTTAATTAGACTCCTCTAATTAGTTGCTAAATTACTTGTTAATTTAGTATTTAATGATCTATGTAACATGCATGCAAATATAAAGACATTTATATAAAGAAGAAATTTCCTCACATTGATATGGAAAATATAAGGGCACAACAAGAACTCCTTCTTGTTGTTCTTGAGCTACAAATATGGATGAACACAAGTAATCTCCAAAGTAGAAGATCTCCTCTAAGTTGCACCAAGATTAACCCAAATAATCGACCCTTATTATTAACTAGATAATAAAATAGATATAATACTACTAATATTATGACTATATTACTACACTAGTAATACTTAGTAAATATTAGTATTTGAGAGTTTTTAGTGAGAAGAAGAGTTTAAGAGAAAAGTAAACAAATTGCACAAAATGAACTAAGTAGAAAAATGAACACAAATGCTCATTTTAAAGGCCATTTGGCCGGATCATGTAGTCCACAATTGGACTAATATTTTGTTCAATTTGATCACATGCATTAGAGTGGAGTGTTGTAGAAAAGATGATGATTGTTTTATACTTGTTATGTCACTTTCAAATGTTAACTAAAGAGTTACAACAAGAACAACAATCATCACCATTCTAACTACAATCCAACCGGCCACAATGGCCTAGTTTGGTCCATTTTGATTTTTGATATTTGTCTTACAAATACTTATTGATCATATGGTTAATTATCTTGTATAATTAAGTGTTAATTTGATCATATGACAATTATATGACTTAATTAAATAAATAATATGTACTTAACATTTTAAGTAATATTTTACCATTATATCAATATATAATGGGTCCCACAATGCATGGTTAATTTATTTTACAACTCCTTGTAAATATAATTAAATAATTACCTCTATCTCAAAACCTCAACTAATTTAGTAATTTAACGATTAATTACTAAGTTAAATCTTATTTAATCGTATTAAAATAAGATATAAATTTATTAGTCAATTATCGCATAATTGAAAAATAAGCTTAATCGAATTTGAGTTCTTAACTCAATTTCTAACAATTAACTCTCGTACATATCGAATATATGTAATGTACTAATTAACTGTATCGTATACAAATAATTAGTTACTATTTGGATTTCATCCTTTAGGTGTGACCGAAAGGGATCAGTTGATCACCGCCGTCAAACGACAATAACGTCAAACTCTAGTCAGCCAACCGTTATTGATTTACGTTAATCAACTGACTAATCATATATATAGTCAATAAATATCCCAATTATATTCCTTAATAAGATTTATTATGTGGCGCACTATTGTGGAGGACACCTACTCCAACAGATCATCCACCTTATGTTAATTTTATAATGTGGGACAATTTTACTATTTATATATAGTATATTCAGCACATCTAAAAACTTTTAAGAGATTTCTAAGACAATATTTAAGAGATTCAAAATTTTTGGGTTAATACTTAAGGTTTAAGGATGACTCCTATTTATAATCATAGGATTACCCACTTTATTATTTTTTCGATGGACAATTCTTCTATTTATATGTAACATATTTATCACATCTACATTATTTTTCAATGTGGGACAAATAATATTTATGAATTTAGTTTTTATTTAAAGAGTTTCTAAAAAGCTGAAAAGTTGATAATATTATTACGAAAATAATTAATTTAAAAAATATAATCAAAATCTAAGAGTTCAACTCTAACTTGGAAAGTATATGTATGAATTTAATGTTGAAAAGTTGATAATATTATAAGGAAAATAATTAATTTAAAAAATATAATCAAAATCTAAGAGTTCAACCATAACGAAAGAATGACACCAAGTATGTGCAAATAATATGAGTTTCTATATTTTGCAAGTTTTTTTCACCGCAAATCTAATTATATTATCTTCATAATTTTTTTTACAATACTTCAATTTTTTTAATAATACCTTTTAAAATTAAATCTTTATTATGTAAATTTAACAATTGTGAAAATAATAATAGACAAACTTTTAAGAGATGTCCAAGACAATACTTAATAGACTTAAAATATTTTAATTTGTTATATAAGGTGCAAAAATGATTCCTATATTTAATCATAAGATCATCCACCTTATCTTAATTTTATGATGTGGGACAATTTTACTATTTATATATAGTATATTCAGCACATCTAAAAACTTTTAAGAGATTTATAAGACAATATTTAAGAGATTCAAAATTTTTGGGTTAATACTTAAGGTTTAAGGATGACTCCTATTTATAACCATAAGATTACCCACTTTATTGTTTTTTCGATGGACAATTCTGCTATTTATATGCAGTGGCGGAGCTAGGATTTTAATTTAGGGGGGGCGAAAAATTTTAGGGGGGGCGAACGACTATTTTCATAAGGTACTTTTAAAAAATTTCGAAAAATTTCGCTAAAAACTTTTAAAATTTCAACCGTCAGGGGGGCGACCGCCCCTGCTAGCCCCCCCTAGCTCCACCACTGTTTATATGTAATATATATATCACATCTACATTATTTTTCAATGTGGGACAAATAATATTTATGAATTTAGTTTTTATTTAAAGAGTTTCTAAAAAGCTGAAAAGTTGATAATATTATTAGGAAAATAATTAATTTAAAAAATATAATCAAAATCTAAGAGTTCAACTCTAACTTGAAAAGTATATGTATGAATTTAATGTTGAAAAGTTGATAATATTATAAGGAAAATAATTAATATAAAAAATATAATCAAAATCTAAGAGTTCAACCATAACTTGGAAAGTATATGTATGAATTTAATTTTTATTTTAAGAGTTTCTATAAAGGTGGAGTCACTCACGTGCCTTGAAAAAAGCATCTTTTATATATATATATATTGATTAATATTTAAATCGACACTTTAATAATTTAAATATTAATCCGTATTAACTTTATATTAATATAATAAAATATAAGAGAGAAAGTAACATTTACAGAAGTTTAGTTTCAATGAAACTCTCTCTTAAAAGTCTAGTCTTTTTTTTTGGCAACGAAAAACTAAGTGGTTACATATTCATTGCCCGTTTGGCTATTTCATGGGCAATTTATTTAACCTTCCAGGGATAAAGCTAAATTTTAAACAATGAAACGATAAACTAAGCTTCAAAGTCTAGTCATACAATGAGAATCACATTCACACGATTTTCCTATATCTACTTCATAGAGTTTACACAAATTCATTCCTAACATAAGAAAAGGAAACAAATTACCCTAAAATTGGTAGAAAATAGGCATAAAAGTATCGATAAGTCAAATACTGCCAAGTTGTGGTAAATGGTGATAAAGACAAAACTTTTGCTATATTCTAGGCAACAAGTAGGGTGATTTAATGTACATTTGACCCGTCTTAAACTTAAGATGGATAATGATCGTCTGAAATGAGAATTTGTGTGAAAGTATACACATCAACATATATCCATAAAAGCGAGGAAGGCGTTGACTTTGAAAACTGATCCTCCGAAATCCCATAACATTTCCGTCATGGAAAACCTCTCTCTCGGTTCTTCACCGGGAATAAGTGATCAAAACCACACTGATTTGACAAACATTGAGGCCGTCGACAATAACTTTCAGGAAAGAACTCTAAGCGAAAGACGATGCATATTAGCGATTTCTTGTTGAGTAAGCCGAGCCCCATTGAAAACACCAACCAGAATCAGAACACCCTTCAATCTATTACCTGCAAAAACGCGAGTGGCAAGACTAGTTTGCCCATGAACTTTCGGGAAAAGCTTCAAGGTTTCAATAGTTCAAATGGAAATGAACTATCTGACGCCCCTTTTGATATCGACTCTGATGACGATTCATTCACAGATGCAGAAAATGACGATCCTTTATGCCCCAAGATTAGATTGTCCAAGGAAGAGAAGATTAATCTGCGTAAACCCTGGAGGCACGCCATAATTATTAAGATGTTTGATAAGAACATTGGCTACTTAGCTTTAATTCGTAAACTTAATGTTAAGTGGTCGATTAAAGGCAAACTAACCCTTACCGATCTAGGACATTCTTATTATGTAGCATGATTTTCGTCGTTACAAGATTATGAATTTGTGATCTCGCAAGGTCCATGGATGATAGACGACCATTACTTAACATTACGTCAGTGGATTCCAAACTTTGTGCCAGCAGATGATAAAATCGAATATCATACAGCTTGGGTTAGAATCCCAAATCTTCCGGTGGAATATTTTAATGAGGTTTTTCTGAAGAAAATTGGGTCGAAAATTGGAAGAGTTATAAGAATCGATAAAAATACAGCACAAGCAGAAAGGGGACAATTTACCCGTATGAGTGTTGAAATTAATATCTCGCAACCCCTACTATCCCAATTCAATCTTAATAATAAAATTTACAGAATTCAATATGAAGGACTACGAATGATATGTTTCAGCTGCGGTAAACTAGGGCATAATATCAAAGATTGTCCTGTCGAGAGCCAACACTCAGCTATTTCGAAGGAGACTAGTGAACACATGATAACAGAAGTTAATGGTGACTCGCCTTCAGTCATTGAGAATACTCAAATGTTTGGCGAATGGATGTTCGTTAAAAAACCTCCGGGGAGGAAGGAATACCACCAGAATGACAAGGAAAACAGAGTAGTTGTAGAGGCGGGGAAAACAAATTCAATTTTTAAATTTGGAAATAATCAAACTGGTAACTCAGGATCAAGATTCAATATTCTCAATACCCATAGTGAGCAAAATACGGAAAAGAATAGTATCAATTTGGGAAGTTCCCTTACTGTTGCAAGCTCTGTATCTTTACCCAATATTCCAAAAAATACTCAAACAGCTACAATCCCAAACAATTAGACTTCCTTAGGCAATAAAAAGATACTCCAAAAATCTTACCAAAAGAAATCCCAGTCAAACAAATATTCCAAACCCAAGCTCAATTATTTAGAAAATACAATTCAATCATCTACTCAGAATATATTAAAGAATAATAATATTATTGCTAATATACCAAAAAAAACCCAACCCTGCCTATTACTCAAATAAATAAAACCTTACAGACTACAACTAACCAGGAAAATCTTACTGTAACACACGTCTCAGAGGAAGAAAAGGAAGACAGTAATGTCGTATCACCCGTTCGACCAATTGGCGTTCAGTCTACCTCAACCCCAATTCTTACCAGACTACCCACAAATTTCCATGATACCACCGTCACGGAAACTCACGATTTCGAGCAAGCTGGAGATGACCGTACCCTTTATGGGGGTGATGGTTCCGGAATCCCCAAGCATGGAACTAGTGTTCAGATTAGACACGGAAACGAACACGAATGTGCGAGTCGATATGTCGATTCCATGGAATCTTAATGAAATCCTTTCTCTTGTAAGTCGAGCTTATCTATCTTTTTTACCTTCTCTACCAGCTCATATGTCAGATAGAATTCCTAATTTGTCCCCAAACACCCCGCACTTATCGTGTATGGTCTGGAATATTCAAGGTAGTGCGAGTCGAGCTAAAATAGCTGCTTTAAAGGAAGTAGTGAGAACCTACAAACCATCGGTGTTAGCGCTAGTAGAAACACATATGGGTGGTGATCATGCAGAAAAAATTAAGAATATAATTGGTTACAGCGGACACGCTCGAGTAAATATAGTGGGTTTTAGTGGTGGAATTTGAATATACTGGAGACCGGATATTGTTACTGTTAACCCTGTTATTGAGAGTGACCAGTACATTACGATGGAATTGGCTAGAGTTGGTGAAACTCCCTGGCTTTTTTCTGCTGTTTATGCTAGTCCAAATCCCTTAAATAGAAGGCAACTATGGTCTGAGCTTGAGAAGTTTGCTAAAAATAACAACCGACCTTGGCTTGTTGCTGGAGATTTTAATGATACTCGGAGCTTGGATGAGCGCCATGGAGGGGATGCTAATATGGCTCGTAGATGTGCATTATTTAATAATTGGATCGAAAACTGCGAACTAATAGAGTTAGCTTTCGCAGGCCCGTCTCACACTTGGGGAAGGGGTAATTCAGTTGAAACTAGACAGAGTGCAAGGCTAGATAGAGCTCTTTGTAATAGCGAATGGAGCACATTATTTAGTGATGGGAGTGTAAAACATCTTCCCGCCATACAATCCGATCATTGTCCGCTGTTAATCGATCCGAATGGGTTTGCTCCTCTACAATCGATCCTCAGACCCTTTCGATTTCAAGCGGCTTGGCTTACTCGTGACAAATTCTTAGATTTTATCACTGAAAAATGGAAAGCTAATGGCAATCTTATGTCTCAACTTAGTGACCTTTCTAAAGACCTTCAAGATTGGAATGAATCAGTTTTTGGGAATATTTTCCGCAAGAAAAAACAGTTATGTGCTAGGATCGAGGGTTGTCAGAAAAAATTGGCCATCTCTTATAACAAAGGCCTTATTAAACTAGAGGCTACACTTCGAAAAGAACTTGATGGCGTCCTTGAGCAAGAAGAAATTTATTGGTATCAAAAATCCCGAGTAGATTATATTAAAGACGGGGATCGAAATACATCTTTTTTCCATGTTAATACACTAGTCAGACGCTGGAAAAATCGAATTACATCCCTTAAAAATGAATATGGTGATTGGTGTTCTAATCCAGTGGATGTCAAGCATATTGTGGTTAAATACTTTAAGGAGCTATTTACAGACGACTCTTCGGAGAATTCAATTGACAATATGCCATATGATCTATTTCAAGAATTTACTAATAAAGATTGGGAGTGGCTATCTCAACCATACACGTACTCGGAAATTGAGAAAGCGATTTTCAATATGGGAGCTCTAAAAGCTCCAGGCCCGGATGGTTTCCAAGCTCTCTTCTATCAAAAAAACTGGAGTACGGTAAAAGATTCGGTATGTGAGACTGTTTTCAAAGCATTAGAAAATAAGGGCTTTCCCCAAGGCTTTAATGATACACACATTGTTCTAATCCCTAAAGTGATCGGACCGGAGCTCATTTCTCAGTTTCGTCCCATCGGACTTTGTAATGTGGCGTATAAAATCGTCAGTAAAGTATTGGCCAATCGTGTAAAAAAAGTGCTCCCCCATCTCATCTCTGAAACCCAAAGTAGATTCGTTCATGGTCGCCAGATTACGGATAATATAGTCGTCTTCCAAGAAGCTATACATACAATGCGAAGAAAGAAAGGAAATACGAGCTACATGGCAATAAAAATTGATCTTGAAAAAGCTTATGATCGTCTAAAATGGTCATTTATCTATAGTACATTATCAGACATGGGATTTCCCAATCTTATCACCGATGTTATTATGGAATGCGTAACCACTGCGAGATTACAAATTCTTTGGAATGGCGAGCCCACCGAGCAATTTACTCCATCTCGAGGAGTACGACAAGGTGACCCATTATCCTCCTATCTATTTGTAATGTGTCTTGAAAAATTACAACAAGCTATTGATTTAGAGGTGCGAAATAACTCGTGGAAAACTTTAGCCGTGTGTAGAAATGGTCCAAAAATTTTGAACCTATTCTTCGCCGACGACATGGTATTATTTTCTCAAGCTACTGTGCAGCAAGCCATTATCATCAATGCTGTACTTTGCAATTTTTGTCAAGCTTTTGGAGAGAAGATTAGTAATATTAAATCCCGTGTTTTTTTCTCGTCTAATACACCTCAAAGAACTCGTGACGATGTGAGAAACATTCTTCAATTTGAACAAACCAACGACCTGGGTACTTATCTAGGACTCCCTACCATTAACGGTCGAGTGACTCGGAATACCTTTGCCCATCTTGAAGAAAAATTTAATAAGCGGCTGGCAGGATGGAGTTCGAAACATCTCTCAATGGCAGGACGAACTACTTTAATAAAATCCACCTTATCAACCATAGCCAACTATAGTATGCAATCGGCCAAAATCCCCCGGTCAGTATGTGACTCCCTTGATCGAAAAACCAGAAGATTTCTATGGGGTGGAGATGAAAATACTAAGAAGGTTCATCTTATAGCATGGGACACAATTCAAAAGCCCGAGGCTTTGGGTGGACTCGGTATTACGTCGGCCCGACAAGCTAATGCGACTTTTCTAACTAAACTTGGCTGGAGAGTCCTATCAGAACCTCGTAGTCTTTGGGCTCGTGTTCTACGCTCAAAATATTGCAATGGTCGATGCGATATTGATATGTTTGTCCCGAAGCCGAATATGTCTAATGTGTGGACTGGAACTTCATCCCAAGCTAAGGTCATTAGAGAGGGAACTTCGTCAGCTTTAGGGAATGGGTGTAGGACGCTTTTCTGGGATCATGCTTGGATTGAGGGCATTTGCCTATCAGACAGAGTAATTGCGGAAGTCCCTGCAGCCATAATTGGAGCTACTGTCGCGGAAATGTGGAACGAGGATCTCGGATGGAAGTGGGACATGTTTGCTAATTACCTATCCAATGGAGACTTATTAAAAATAGCTGCATATTCACTATATTCTGACCCGGAAAACGAAGATACTCTATTTTGGAACGGAACTTCAAACGGTAAATTTTCTATTAAATCAGCATTGGGGTTCATTAAAGGACCTGATATTGTTCCTTCAAATTCAGTCAAATGGCACGTAATATGGAAGATTCCAGTGCAACAAAAAATAAGAATGTTCATGTGGCTCGCCGCACACGGTAGACTTATGTGCAATGCGGTTCGTATGAGGCGGGGTCTTACTGATAATCCTTTTTGTCCAAGATGCCATGCTGATGAAGAAACTACCGAACACTTGCTTCGAAGCTGTCCGTTCTCGACCGCTATTTGGCAGCAACTTAATATGGACAGGTTTGCAGATTTCTACTCTTCTAATTTCATGGATTGGTTAACAGATAATGCCAGCAATTCCCATCCGCACATGATAAATGATTGGTCTATGCGCTTTGCTATCGTAAGTTGGTGGATATGGAAGTGGAGAAATAATGTCGTGTATGGCCGAGATGACGAGAACCCAATAAATATACTACCTTTTTTCTAAAATCAGTTTGATTCTTCGAGACGAGCTTTCGACAGGTTTGATTTATTTAGCCCGTCCCCTGCATTTACTCGTCAAGAAATATTTATCCGGTGGAGTCCTCCACCCCATGGATGGATTTTATTGAATACAGATGGCGCCTCTAAGGGAAATCCGGGACCGGCAGGAGCAGAAGGAATATTTAGAAATAGTGCTGGGGATTTTATATCCGCTTACTTCTTCTCGTGCGGGTTATGCACTTCAATGAGAGCCTCGCTACTAGCTCTTGAAAAAGGACTGGAACAAGCTCGCATTCTTCGTATTAACAAGCTCCTCATAAATATGGACAACGCGACTTGTGTTTCACTTATAAATGAAGAGCATTTGATCAGCAATAGCCTTCGATCTTTAATTTACCACTGCAAAGAATTAATCCGACGCGGTCAATGGGTAGTTAAAATTGAACCTGCCTTTCGGGAAGCCAATAAAGCAAGTGACTGGTTAGCAAACAGTGGAGTTGCGGGTTCTCTCACCACTACTGTTCTCGAGGTCCCTCCGGAACCTCTCCGTCTTATTTTGCGCGATGACATTTTCGGAGTTACTACTCCTCGATTAGTCGCTTCTCTGTAATTTAGTTCTATTGGGGCCTAGCCCCTCTTTAGTACCAAAAAAAAAAACATATATCCATATATGTAAACCATTTGTTGCACAATATAGGTAATTACATAGTTGTCAAATTTGATACAAAATACAAGGAACATTGAATTATTCAGCTCATTTCACTATTTTTTTTGCTACAATTCAAGATTCAAAAAACAGAAATAAATCTTTCAATTAAGCAAATTCATATTGCCAATACACACATATCACACATTCACACATTTCCAAAATTATTACCAAATTTCTATAATTGTAACTCCTTTTATTATTTCCCTTACATTGTCATTTTTATCATTCATGATACAACTAAACCAATCTTATGTCCTCCAAAAATCACACTTAACTCATCTTGTGAAGGTAGATGATAAATCGAAAATCGCGACGCGACCCGTTACAAGCTAAGAAATCAGCCATGGGAATATGTAAGAGCAAATCTTGGGTAATAGTTATGTCATTATTCACAATATGGTCAGTTTTAATTTGTCTTAATTATACTTCTTTGATCAAAAGTGTAGCTACATTAGCAAAATATTATGTATATTATGTAGATTATGTAGAACCTGTTCATGTTATATCCAATCCTAATTACACCATTTATACTAATAACACTAAGTAATGATCAAAGTAATAATATTAATAATAGTGAAATTGTACAAGAAGAAATATTGGATAAAAAAACAGAGGAAAAAACAGGGGGAAATGCAGGGGAAAAAGAAGATGAGGAAATTGATAATCTATTGAATGTGAATATACATGATCTTATAGATCATGAACATGATCATGATCAACCAAGTGAAGAAAAAACAAAGGAAAAGGTGGTACCTAATGAAGTCGTTTGGCAAGTGGGTCCTTTCTCAGAGTTAAATGTGTGGCATTTTAAATGGGTTGATGGAGATTATCTTTTGCCGGCTCATCCTAGCCTTCTCGAGGGTTATCCTTCACTTGCTGATCTGAAGATAAAAAACTTAATTAACTCTTCTTTCAGTTGGAATCGAGATATGATAATCGCTCTTTTCTGGCCTTCATCGGCCTCTAAAGTCCTTGCTATTCCGTTGAGCCAATCGACTAAGGAAGATGTTGCTTACTGGAGATTGACTTCTCATGGTGATTTTACAGTTAGAAGTGGATATTCTAAATCTCTGCACTCAGCTTGGAATAAGTCTGCTTCTCTTAAAGATAAATCCAGAATTTCTACTGGTATCCGTCTGTTCATTAGAAAATTTTTATGGAGGCTTCCAGGTCCTAAGTCATGGACTATTCTGATTTGGAAGATTATTACTAACTCTTTAGCGGTTGGGAGTGAATTTGAGAGAAGAGGTATTGGTCTTCATAACTATTGTTTTTTTTTTGACGACCAATTCATTGAAACAGCGGCCCATATTTTTAGAGATTGTCATTTTGCCAAAAGAATGTGGGCAGGTAGTAAATTGGGTATTCGATCAAATTTGGATGGTGGAATTGATTTTCGAGAATGGATTATTAACTGGATCCGTTTCCTGTCAAAATGTGATGAGAAGGACTTCAAAGTTTTATCCTTTCTTTCGACTATCTGGTCTATTTGGGTTACCCGGAATAATGCATTATTTAGAAATTCCTTGGAATTAGATAATGCTATCTTTCTCTACGAGAATTTTCTTGCTTATGCTCTGGAAAGTACTGCTCAAAAAGGGCGTCTGAATAGGGTAGAGCGGCTCTATCTTCAAAATAATTATATGGAGGAGTTTAAGATAAAAAGTGGGACTATTTTTAATCTTATTGGGATTGTTTCTGATTGTCATTTGGATAGGCTATTTGTAGATGCGGCTTGGAAGCCTTCTTTTGATGCTGGATTTGGTTGGGTGCTTAAAAGGTTTGATGGAGATTTTGTCTCTTGCTTTAAGAGTCATGTGTTCTCCCAAACCTCGGAACAGGCAGAAATTCAGGCTATTAAAGAGGGAATGAAATGGGCTATTTCGAATGGGTTTCTCCATGTGATTATTTTATCTGACTGTTTAAGGGCTATCTCTCAAATTCTAAAGCTCTCGAGACCAGACTTCAGGAACAAGACCATTATCGAAGATATTGGTTCTATTAGTATCTCTTTTCATTGTCTTTGCATTTGCTTCGTTCCGAGATCTTGTAAGAAAATGGCTCATGCGCTAGCAGCTAGAGTTATTGAGTTGTAAAACGTTATCATTTACATCTGTAAAAAAAAATAAAAATGAAGTAACACAACAAAATCCGATTCCGAAGAAGCGAAGAAAGAATAGGAAACCCAAAAAGAGGAAGCCTAAGAATTTGCCAAATATGCAACAAGGGAGTTTTGACTCCAATCCTAAACAAGAATCGTATTTGATTAAGGCGGTGGAGGGAAACGTAAATTTATCCCCTCCACCGCCAGTATCGTCACCACCTCCACCACCACCGACTTCTCCTCCACCTCCACCACCAAGGAAGTGTGTTTCAGAGAAGACGTATAATCAAAAGTCGTGTTCAGGCCGGTATGTATACATACATACTCTCTATAGGAGATTCAACTTGGATTTACTAAGGGATTGTAAATCTCTTGACTTGTGGATGGATATGTGCCAATATGTGAGGAATTTCGGGTTAGGCCCTAGTCTTCCTAACTCGGACCTAGTATTCTCCGAACATGGGTGGTTTGCTACAAATCAGTTTTTACTAAAGGTGATATTCCATAATAGAATGAAGCAATATGATTGTTTGACAAATGATTCGTCTAAAGCATCGGCTATCTTTGTTCCATTTTACACCGGGCTTGATGTGGCGCGACATTTATGGAATACAGACTCGAATGTAAGGGATTCAAGCGGATTTGAGCTTGTAAAACTTTTGAAGAGAAAGCCAGAATGGAAAAGATGGTTAGGCAGAGACCATTTCTTTGTCGCAGGTAGAATCACTTGGGATTTTAGGCGGTCAGCAAACTCGAAAGACCCCGACTGGGGGACTAAATTTCTTTATCTACCGGAAGTTAAAAACATGACGGGTTTGGTAATCGAGTCATCACCATGGAATAACAACGATTTTGGAATACCTTACCCGACTTATTTTCACCCGGCAAATGATGATGAAGTCTTTCAATGGAAAAATCGGATGAGAAAACAGAGAAGACGGAATTTGTTTTGCTTTGCCGGAGCTCCAAGACCCGACAGACCTGACTCAATCAGGAATCAGTTGATAAACCAATGTGAAAAGTCGAGAAAATGCATGATGGTACACTGCAATAATTGGAAAAACAAGTGCCATAAACCGGCGGAATTAATGAAGACGTTCCAAAACGCTGAATTTTGTTTGCAGCCTCCAGGGGATTCATACACTAGGCGATCAACATTCGACTCGATTCTTGCAGGTTGCATTCCTGTTTTCTTCCATCCAGGTTCAGCTTACATCCAATACTTATGGCATTTCCCTCACAACTTCACCAAATATTCGGTTTTTATCTCGATGTATGACATAAGAGACGGAAAAGTCAGCATACAAACCGTCTTGGAAAACATATCGCCACAGAAAGTTGTTGAAATGAGAGAAGAAATTATAAAGTTAATTCCAAAGATAGTATATGCTGATCCAAGGTGCAGACTCGAGACACTAGAAGACGCGTTTGATTTAACGATAAAAGGGATGCTCGATCGAGTAAAGAGGATCAAAGACGACATGAAGGCAGGAAAAAGTGACAGTTTCGAGTATGATGAGACGCAATCTTGGAAGTATAGGTGGCTTGGAAAATTGGAACAACATGAATGGGATCCTTACTTTTCTGGATCATTTGATACTAGAAATTTCACAAATTTCTAAGATTATATAAAACTAATTTTGATTTCAAATTTGTATTTTACAATTTCAGTAAGAACCAAGTACAGTTCATTACGTGACGTTCGCCTTTTTTCTTCTTTCTTTTGCATATTATTACAAGTTACAAGTATCATTTCTTACAAGAACAAGACTAAGCTCAAGTATACCAGCTCTCTTACTCCAACCGCGAGGTTTGAGGTTCGATTCTTATCATAGACATAATACGCTTTTTTAATAAATAACTCGTAAGCCTTTAATCAAGGCTCAAAGATATAGACTCTAGCGGAAAAGCTAATTAGGTTAGTTAAGTTAAGAATCTTAGATTGGTTCAAATTTAAAGCTATGGAACTTTATCGTCATGGTCACCGTGACAAGTGAGCCATAGCCCATAAGGGCACATATTAGTAACCTACTTGAAGACATATACATGATATTTATTTACACAAATTCTCATTTGTGACGGACACTATCCGTCACAAGCTTAAGACGGATACCATATTCTCTCACAAAATACCCATTAAGGGTGAGTGGAGAAGCACATGGGGGGTGCTCACCTTGTTCCCTCTACCCATTTCCTCTCACAAAATACCCGTCGCAAGATCCGATCCGTCGCAAGCAAGACCTACTGATTTATTTACAAGTTAAAAATCAATTTAGAACTCCGTACAAAGTAAATACGAATTCTTATCGATCACATCAACTAACTTTATAAAACGAATACGACACTTACTTTTTTCTCATTTGCTTTATTGCAGTCTCCAAGACGTACTTTTGATCATATTTTCCGACTTTATGTGTTTTTTTTAGTTTTGCCGAATTTGTTTTCATAAAAGATTTAGTAAATGTTACAAAGTATAATCTTTATAAATAGTTTTTTTTATTTTCCGACTTATTTACGGTCAAAATTTAGAAACTTTGACCACCAAAAAACAAATGGGAAGAAAATAGACAAATGAAGGGTAGACATGGCAAAATTGACCCAACCCGAAAGATCCGACTCGAACCTTGAACTCTAGACTCAAGCTTAACCCAAAACCTAAACTGACCCGATCCACTATAACCAGACCTGAATGTTATTATATACATCAATATCAATAACTTAATACTCGTAATAAATTTGATCTAAAGCTGCCACAAACCGAATTCGACCCGATTAACCTGTTTGCTCGGTAGAGTATTTAAAACGGGAGTCGGCGCTTTGCTTGGTTAATGGCCACAACTCCAGAAGTGATCATTTTGCCCACCACAAACCACATTCACAAAAATCTAAACATACGACACCAAACTAACAAACCAAGTCGTCGTGTGTAAACTGTAAACTGCACATTATCCACACACCACACATTACATTACTACATTACGCACTAAAAATTCTCTCTTTCTCTCTCTTGTGACATGGCACACACCTCTCTCTCTCCTCCTCATCTAGTGGTCTTCACCAAATCATCTGCCGAGTTTCTCCGACCGACGCTCTTAGCCGCCGCAGTCCGCCACCGTATCCCCGCCGCCTGCTCCGCCACCAAATCATTTATTCACCTTCAATGTTATTTTATAATGAAAACCGACATATTTAATATTTCATCCGTCTCAGTCATTTATTTACTTTCCCTATTCTATAATGAAAACCGACATATTTATTACTCTGTTCGTCACAATCGTTTGTTTATCTTCGATATTTTTTAATGAAAACCGACATATTTATTAAATTACTGTATTAGATTAATAAGTAGCCTTGACCATCGGCTAAAGTTGATACTCTTCGTTAATCATATTATTTGTTTACCTTTAATTCAAATGACGGATTTATTAAAGTACTGTATTAGATTAATAAGTAGCCTTGACCATCAGTAAAGTTGATACTCTTCGTTAATCATATTATTTGTTTACCTTTAATTAAAATAACTGAGATTAGTTGACCTTAAGGTCTTTCTCTGTCTCTCGATAATTTATGATGATAAAACCAGCATATTTAGTGACGTATTAGACCGATAATGAGTTTCAACCATTAGCTTAAGTTGAATTGAAGACTACGAGGATTTGAACCCGTGATAGATCTATCTCAATTAAAAGTTTAAGTTTAAGGGGATGGTTGAGGTCTAATCACGGGTCTTATACCATTGTAATATTTAAATATGACTATATGAGGTGATATATACTCCACCGTCTAATTCATTTGCTTACCTTTAGCTAAAAAAATTGCGGAAAGTAGTTAGTGATTTTTTTATTATTTGGAATAAGCAAGGGATTTGAACTTGTGATAGATCATCTTAATCAAAAGTTTAAGTTTAAGCGGATGATGAGGTATTGAGGTCTAATTACTGATCATGTACCCGGTAATATTTAAATATGAGGCGATATACTCCTCCGTCTAAATCATTTGTTTATCTTTAGCTAGAAATTGAGGACATTAATTCGCGATGCTTTTTTTAAATTTGGAATAGGCAAGAGATGCGTATTACAGTGGTAAACCGTTGATTGTCGATGACATGTTTGATAGAGTTGAGGTTAGTAATTATACTTGTTTGTCAATGAATTACTTTGACAGTTTGATTTGCTTTAGTTGATAAAGAGCGAGTAAATTTGATTCTTTTATTGATTAATGGATAATTGTTGATTGTTGAATGATATGGTATAGTTGAAATTGAGGTGGTATGGATCCAAATACATGGTCAAGTATCCTAGATGCAGTTTACGCCGTCAATCATATTATGCTGATGCTCAGGTGAACCATCTGACTGTTGCTCGTATTTGTCGTGTGCAATTTTTGTTGATTGTATGAGGATTAGGATGTTTTCATGGCACCGTGTTTGTTTTCCTAAGTTGAACTTGAGCACCTCACATCAACCTATCGAGTCATATACGAAGTATGTATATAATGGTGGTTGTGTAACATGTTTTTTTTTTTTGCAAATGCATTTGCATAATGGGATTGCATTGGATATTTACTTTGTGAATGTGATTACAAGCAACAAAACATGCTACTCAAAATATATGTTTTGTCGAAAGATTAATTCTACTGAGCGTGTTTGGAAAGCGTGACCCGTGTTTTTCTGTACGAGTCTAGAAGTGTAGTTGTATACTTGGGAACACTGCTAAGTGTGCTAGCTAACATGTAACATGTTGTAGTTGTATACTTGTTGTCGTGGTGAAGATGTAATGACGTGTATGTAGGGCAGGAAGATCCTTCGCAGGTGTTTGCTCTGGCGAGCGTGTGGTTCCTGATTCTTGTGTTTGGCAGCTCAGTATGTCTTCTACCCATCTTGTTCACTGTTAATCAAGCTTATCAAGAGACCTTCAACTCAAGTCCAGTCGACATTAGCCTATCACCAGCAATGCAAATATTTCCCATATTGAATTGTGTGTTGTCCATGCTTCTTGGTTCTGTGATTGGCTGTCCAATTGCACTAGCTTCCGGTAATGTTGTTTTCCTTGGCATTTTTATTGCTCTACTATGAATTTCTGTGGCTGAAATTCTTATTGTATTGTTTTGACCTCTATCGCATTAATTAATTGACTCGTAAAGTTTTTAATCAATATTTTACCCCCCATACATCAAATTCTCGATCCGCAAATAGTTGGAGGAGGTTGAGTAAGATAGTTGTTGGTCTTAAAAAAAAAAATTCTCTACATTCAATATCTGTTGAGCTGCTCATTCCTTATTTTTTAATTTTAATTGCTGTGAAACTATCGGTTGAGGAAGTGTCCTACAATTCGAAGCTACAGTCGATGGTAGTATAGTAATTTGCCAATTCTACTATTCTAGCAGTCTCAAGGATATCAACATTCCATCCCGTCACAATTCATAAAATATTGAATGCATTCTTAAGCCTGATGTTCATCTTCATTGTTAATTATTCAGCTAGAGCACTGAAGGGCTTATGGCGGAGTGACTTAGTCGCTTTGAAAGGTGCATGCCCAAATTGTGGTGAGGAGGTTAGTTTCAACCGGCCCTCTGGTCTCTACTTTACTTGATTTTCAGTTGACATCTTTATAAATACTTGATCTAATAATCCACGGGCTCATTAAATGACTGAACTATTTGATATATCGTGACAGGTCTTTGCATTTGTGAGGTCAGATCAGAGCAATAGCTCTCCACATCGAGGGGGATGTCACGTATGTGAATGCCTCCTAGAATTCCGCACAACGTCTGAGGTAAACTCATCTCTCTTGAATTGCTGAATGAGGTGCATTCTTAGACATGATTTATTCTCACAAATCCCTCATACGAATCTGTCTCACCTGAAATCAAATATAAGCCATTTTCTGTGACGGTGTAACCTAGCATGTACAATAGGTGTGGGCTTTCTCGTTATTTTCGATGGCTATCTTTAGAAGATGCATTAAAAAAAATGGGAAACCCGCATTTTTGTAAAGTAAACGAAGTCCAAGCAACCATAATTCATAATTACGGACCCAAGCTAACCAATCTCGCAGTACAACATTGGTAGTTTGATAAATGATGTTCGTATATGAAGGTTATATGTATGCGCCCACTTGTTTACTATGTCGCATGTCATATACAGAAATCTCTATCAAGTTTGGGCAAACGGTGGGTTCATGGACACATCTACTTGATCTCTGATAGGAGTCGTCGGCGACAAGTTCGGACATGATACCTGGTGGTGCATAAGAGCATTGTATATGATTCCGATCTCATGTATAGTACAGTGTGGTGATTATTTTTGCGCTGATGTTGGTCTCCAGAATGTCGGAATGGATCAGCAAGCAGCCAATACCAGTAGTTAAACAAATGAAAATTATACTCCACTTTGGGAATTCGGTTGATCATTTTGTTGATCAATTTTTGCTCCTGCCAGTTTATCATAGGTGTTTTGTTTACCTAAGCTGGAGTTTCATATATCAGCTGTAGTACATAGAACCTGTTTTCTCGGCCATGGAGATTCTTCCGCGATGTGATTAGTTACAAGGCTTTGATTTTACCCAGTTACCCACCATGTACTATTTGTGTTTCGGAATAGATATCTTTATGTAAGCACTTTTAGAAATCAAATTTGTGTTTAATAAGCTAGCAGGAAGTCAGGTCATTGAGTCGCCCAAAAAAAATATCCACATTGAAATTCTGTCGGCTTTAAAACAAGCGTCAGATGGCCTTTTTAACAACATTACTTGGTCTCCAACCGACACTCTGGAAATCTGCAAATGATTCATTGAACTAGTCGTCTTTTTAACCAGCACTCGCAAAATTTGAGTCGATGTTTATCAAAGTCCCTATTCGTCCTCCGTATGGTTAACATTAAGGTAAAGTTGCATACCTATAACCCTCTCCACATCGGAAAAAAAAAATCAGGATGAGGAGCCATTTAAAAATATTTCGGATTTAAATTTGATTTTCGGCATCTGTGTTCAGTGAATTTAACATACATACGACTAAACTGGCAAACAAACCCAACATCTTAAAATTTTTAGTGCTTGTTTTAAAGTCTATTGACTTAAAAAAAGAGAGCATATATCTAACAAAGACGCTGAATAATCAAACTTCATCCTCGTGAAGAAGCATATTTGGGATGCCCTTAGTCACAAGGGAACTTGCGGCCGGTTTCTAACAAAGGAGGGCACCTTCTTCAAGGTGAAGCTCGAGCAAAGCATGGTGGAATTTGCCGGTAAAATCTGGCTTATCAAGAAGAGAAGAGTCAGCATCTTCTGGAAGTTCAGAGTAACCCAACGACTTCGCAGCTTCAAACCTTCAACGAAGGCCTTCCATTCAATCTTGGAGAAAATGTTCTTAAGAAAGTCGATGTTCAAATCGACCTGCTTCTCCACGACATTTCCTGCCTCAATTTTCAAAGGAAACCCATTTATCACCCCCTTTATGTTTGACGATAGCATGTTGTGTGTTAGCAGGCTCATCTTTCTCTGTTATCCTTACTTTGCAGCAGTCTAGAAGCCAAGTATTGATTCTACAATACCCAAGGGAACCCAAAACATCAGGAAATATACCAGTCATATTAATGTTGCAGTATACGTAACATCAGCATAAGACACCCAAGATTGATTTCTCAACAGGCTAAAATACAGTAATAAAAACAATTGTTCTACAAGTTGTGGCCAATCATATAAGATCAAACCTTCCATAGAATTAGGTATCCGGCTAATCTACGTTGAAAGCATACCTAAACCATACTGCCAGTTAGGGCTAAGCAAAACCAGGTATCCGAACCGGTTTTGTAATCTCAGTTTATTGATTTCAGACCGATAGATTCGGTCTGAGTCTGTGAGATAATTCTTGAAATTAGATGGTTTACTCTATGTTTACTTGGTGTCTTCTTAATGTCTTCAATTATTATCTACAACATATTCCGTTTTTCTGAAGATTACACGAGATTAAAATCCTACGACTTATTGAACAATTGTGTTTATTACTGTATTTTAGCCTTTTGAGAAATCAATTTTGGATGTCTTGTGTTGATGTAATATATATTACAAACGTTGCAGTATATGTGCAATATATCGTGAAAAAGTATAATATATATTACATAGATGATAGACTTGTCAAGCAAATGTTTATATAGGCTAACCCCTCAAAAGTGACCCAATGTCCAATAACCCATTGTTGATAAATTCAAAAATTATTCCGTAATTGCAAACCCTATACATCTCATTCCTCCGCATAGTCACAACCCTCACAGACGATTTACCTAGGGCTGAGCAAAACCGGGTATCCGAACCGGTTTTGTAAACCGGTTCGGATACCCGGTTTTAAAAACCACATTTTTTCTGAACCGAATCCGAACCGAATAAATTCGGGTATCCGGTTTTTTTGAAGTTCTCAAACCGAATCCGAAAACCGGTTTATCCAAACCGGATTTCAAACCCGATTATAGAAATAGGATATTTCACTTGCCCATTAAAAGCAGTTTCTACTGCCATTAACAAATGTTCAAAGTTGCAAATTATTGAAGAATACCACCAGTGAATAAAAAAAATAAACGAAATAACTGATGAACAAATGACTAAAACGAAATAGTAGCAGTAAAATAAATCAGTGAACTACTCACTCAACAACAACATAATTAAACGACAGTTTCAGTAAAAATGAAAAAAAAAAAAAGCGAAAAATAAATAATTAATAGAAGTATTCAAATCAATAAGGTGTACAACGGATTATATATAAATCTTACTTGATCAAAATTTGATAAATAAATGATTAATAGGATTGAATTTGGAGTTTGGTTAAGAGTAAAAGAGAGAGGCAGGTATTACTTATTAGAGGTATACAGGGATAGGGTTTTGAGAAAGGGCGATGCTCATTCATGGACACAAATTGCTTAATCATGGACAAAAATTACACAATTACCCTCCTTATTTTAATTTCTCTAAACTCACGTCTAACATTTCTTGTAAAAAAACCCGCAAACACTGCAACCCAATACAACCGCCACCCACCATCCCCAACGTTGACTATCGACTACCACCCATCACCCACCACCCACCACCCACCACCCACCACCCACCACCTATATAATTCCAACCCACGAAGCCCTCGACGCCTATCACCATCGTGCCCCACCCTCTCTCTTCGCCCTCACAGGCGCGCTATCAACCTAATCCAGACGCAGTCCCGCTTCCTTCAGACGCCCAAAACCTGCCTGGAAGTCAAGTCGTTGCCCCACCGTGCCCCTTCATTGCCATCACGCTCCTCTTTTTCCCACAAGCCACCACCACCCTTCCCTTAATTGAACAATCTAAAACCTAATTGAAAAATATAAATAATTAATGACAATAAATAATGAAGGGGAATTTTGGTGCATAAAACAATAAATAAAAGAATATATGAGTGTTGCCAAAGAAAGACAGCCGGTGATTGCTCTGATAGGATCAATTCATTTGGGTAAGAATTTTGAACCCATTTCTGTTAGTTTTACAAAACAACCACATTTTTACTCGAGTCGGTAGCTGACAAAATTAAGCAATAATTGAAAAATAAAAAAAAACTCAATCCCTTTGGTGTAGTACTTAATCGATAAAGTGAAGCAATTAGTTGTATGATTTAAATTCTGAGATTTATAATTGAAGATTTTTTAGTGGAATTTGATGGAAGTTTAGGAAGGGAGAAATTAAGGAAAATTTTGGTTTCTTTTTAGATGGGAGGGGTAGAGTATGGAAAAATTATGAAAAAATGTCCATAATTGAGTAATTTGTGTCCATGAAAGAGTAACTACGTTTGAGGAATACAAAGTAGAAATGACGTTTTCCGGTTTTGGGGTTTTGGAGTTTTGGTTTGGGACTTTGGCTTATTTGGCTGACTATATGTTAATTTTGGTTTTTATTTAATCCGGTTCAAAAACCGGGCTCCGGTTTGTATTTTTGAAAACCGAATCCGCTCCGCTTTTACAGCTAAAAATCCGGTTCGGGTACCTGAACCGGAAAAAATCCGAATAGATATCTTGATTGGGTTACAAGGCTTTGATTTTACCCAGTTACCCACCCTGTACTATTCGTATTTCCAAATAAATATCTTTATGTGAGCGCTTTCAGAAATCAAATTTGTGTGTTTAATAAGCTAGCAGAAAATCAGAAACGGTCAGAGTCGTCAAAAATAATTATCACATTGAAAATCTGTTGGCTTCAAACCAAGCGGCACACGGCCTTTTAACAACATTACTCGGTCTCCAACCAACACTGTGGACATCTGCAAATGATTAATTGAACTAGTCGTTTTTTTACTAATCAGCACTCGCAAAATTTGAATCGATGTTTATCTTAAGCCACTTATTTGTCTTTCGTATGGTTAACATTAAGGTAAAGTTGCATACCTATAACCCCCTCCACAACGAAAAAATAATCAAATGAGCTGAGGAGCCATTTAAAAATATTTCGGATTTAAATTTGACATTCGGCATCTGTGTTCAGTGAATTGAACATACAGACAACTAAACTGGCAAACAAACCCAACATCTTAAAATTTTTAGTGCTTGTTTCAAAGTCTACTTACTTAAAAAAGAGAGCATATATCTAACAAAGACGCTGAATAATCAAACTTCATCCTCGTGAAGAAGCATATTTGGGATGCCCTTAGTCACAGGGAACTTGCGGCCGGTTTCTGGACAAATGAGGGCACCTTCTTCAAGGTGAAGCTCGAGCAAAGCATGGTGGAATTTGCTGGTAAAATCTTGGTTGTCGAGAAGAGAAGAGTCAGCATCTTCTGGAAGTTCAGAGTAACCCAACGACTTGGCAGCTTCAACAAAGGCATTCCATTCAATCTTGGAGAAAATGTTGTTAAGAAAGTCGATGTTCAAATCGACCTGCTTCTCCACGACATTTCATGCCTCAATTTTCAAAGGAAACCCATTTATCACCCCCTTTATGTTTGACGATAGCATGTTGTGTGTTAGCAGCCTCATCTTTCGCTGTTATCCTTACTTTGAAGCAGTCTAGAAGCCAAGTACTGTTTCTACAATACCCAAGGGCACGGCACCCAAAACATTAGGAAATATAGTAATATACCAGTCATATTAATGTTGCAGTATATGTAAAATCAGCATAAGACACCCAAATCATTATTTCTCAACAAGCTAAAATACAGTAATAAAAACAATTGTTCTACAAGTTGTGGCCAATCTTATAAGAGCAAACCTTCCATAGAATTAGGTATCCGGCTAATCTACGTTGAAAGCATACCTAAACCATACTGCCAATACACCTTAATCAATCACTTCTAACTGGAAAGACTTCTAATGCTAAACTAGGGGTGTTCAAAATTGGTTCGGTTCGCCAAAAACATTAACCGTAACCGAACCGTATTTACACGGTTAATTTCGGTTCGGTGCACCGATAAACCGGTTCGGTGCCACCGATTAACTGAAAACCGGTAAAGCAGCAACAACAATAAAAAATTACAAGAGTTAAGGACTTCTATATTTGGTACAACAAATGGATTTGAAGATGCCTCCTGGCTTACCGATCAATTAATTTTTTTATTAAGAAAATTGAAGAAAAGAATGGACGAAGAAAACCATAACAAATTGGAAACTAAGAAATCAAGACTTAATATCAAAGAAAACTAGCAAATCAATATATACAAACTAAATGCAGAAATACATATGTTATATGAAGTACAGATCTTTCTAACACCATCAAGAAAGGCGGAAAAAGCAAAGAGAGCGATGAAAAAGAATGGTGGATGTGATGGCGAGATGATTGCTTACATAAAAGGGAGAGACAGTGAGGCGTTGGTTTGTCAGAGTGAGAGATGGAATGAATAAGAACACAAATTCTCATTTGTGACGGACACTATCCGTCACAAGCTTAAGACGGATACCATATTCTCTCACAAAATACCCATCAAGGGTGAGTGGAGAGCACATGGGGGGTGCCCACCTTGTCCCCTCTACCCATTTCCTCTCACAAAATACCCGTTGCAAGATCCGATCCGTCGCAAGCAAGACCTACTGGAATAAGAAATAGGGTTCTTTTAATTTTGGGCTGGGCTAACTCCATATCTCTAATGTCTTTCCATATTTCGGTTTGGTTCGGTTCGGTTAACCGAAATTTTGAAAACGTGAACCGAAACCGAACCGTTTTTGGTTTATTTCAACCGGTTCGGATCACCGAACCGTCAAATGTGTTTCGGTTCGGTTCAGAACACCTAAAAAATATGCGGTTATCGGTTTTTTCGGTTCGGTTATTAAGGTTCGGTTCTAAACACCTAAAAAATGTGTTTCGGTTCGGTTCAGAACACCTAAACCATACTGCCAGTATAGTTTGCTCCAAAACCATGACTAATGTCGGAGTCAGGATTTGAAGTTATGAAGAGCGCTAACCATCAAAACTTATTAAAACAACAACCATAGAGCTGATGTGTCGCTCTGTGGTTGAAAGTCAACAATTCAAAGGCAATTTTTCACTTGCTAAATTTTAGGACCACGTTCTATGCATCAATTTAATTAGATGACTTCAATGTTGCCTACTCAGAATTGTTCAATTATAATAGTACAAAATTACACCGTTTGTAAAAATTTAACGTCGTAATAAACAAATGGGAACCATGAGACTAATAAAATAATTTGATTAAACAGATTCATTAATTAGCAGAAATAACATATACTCCGTAATTATACAATCTAATGTCCATAAACATTATGTAATATTAACAAAAAAAATGCAGAAAAACCAGAAATTAATGAAAGAAGACTATCTCAAATGCAAAAGTGAATGAAAATAAATGCTTAAATAATTTTTTAGAAACATTAAAAAAAATCAGACTATCAATCAAATGGTGATAATAATTGAAGATTTAGGGAGAGGGAAATGAGAATATAAGAGAATGAGAGTAGAGGGCGTCTAACCTCAGTACTGAAATTAAAGGTGAGCACAAACGGTAAATCGTCTGTGAGGGTTGTGACTATGCGGAGGAATGAGGTTGTATAGGGTTTGCAATTACGGAATAATTTATGAATTTATCAACAATGGGTTATTGGACATTGGGTCACTTTTGAGGGGTTAGCCTATATAAACATTTGTTTGACAAGTCTATCATCTATGTAATATATATTATACTTTTTCACGATATATTGCACATATACTGCAACGTTTGTAATATATATTACATCAACACAAGACATCCAAAATTGATTTCTCAAAAGGCTAAAATACAGTAATAAACACAATTGTTCAATAAGTCGTAGGATTTTAATCTCGTGTAATCTTCGGAAAAACGGAATATGTTGTAGATAATAGTTGAAGACATTAAGAAGACACCAAGTAAACATAGAGTAAACCATCTAATTTCAAGAGTTATCTCACAGACTCAGACCGAATCTATCGGTCTGAAATCAATAAACTGAGATTACAACGGTAGCAGGCTTTTCTCGCTCTAACAGAGGTCTGAACCGTCTATGGGTATACGCTAATCAACGAGAACTTGTCTTTTTAATTCTTTTTTTTTTATAAGGTAAAAATATTAGATCGATCCTTTATAATAAGACTAACTTATTTCATACTTTCGGATAATAGTGGTGAGTTGAAGTTACCTACTTTCAAACCACCTCGAAAGATTTGGACAAGAGTGTCTAATCGAGACCATAAAGTCATCAACTTTGTTGGCCTCTCGGAAGCAATGTTTAACAATCATTTCATCGAAAAAGACAAGGTCTAAAAACACATATTTGACAATACTCGAAATTAACCAAGGAATTTGCCAAGTCTTCCGAATTAAGTTAAAAACACAAAGTTTATCTCCTACAATTATTAGATTCGAAGTTCCTAAAGATTTAGCTGCTAGAACGCCTTCTTTTAGCAAGAGCTTCTGCAACGAGAATGCTATTAAAACCACATGTTCTAACTCCTAATAAGATTACCTTACCATTATGATCTTTTTAATTCCTCTTTGATTATGATGATTAACTACATCCGATGTAAGTCATGTAACCAAGAATTTCTCTTGTGATTTCGTGTGTTTGAAATAGAGTTGACGAACCAGGTCAATGTAAATTTCAATTATATAATATTTATATCTATTTATAATAATAATAATAATGATAATAATAATGATAATAATGATAATGATAATAATGATGATAATGATAATGATAATGATAATAATAATAATAATAATAATAATAATAATAATAATGATAATAA
>JAIUZE010009489.1:0-64975 GCA_022085475.1 Heliosperma pusillum | reverse complement strand
TTTCAAGTTTACAAATTTTCTTAAACGTAATTGTTTCAACCATAAATTGTTTCATGTAACAAGTTTCTAAACTATATCAGAAGCCAAGGTTTAAATTGGATTCGGCCTGGAATCCACCACTTCCATTGCCTTCATCATAATCCCGGCGATAGGGAGGGGGACCTTGGTTGCAATTCTCAAACCTGCTTTCCCAAGCCTTGAATTTCTCTTTCCTTATCCTTATTTCTTCATCCCTTTCCGCGCTTTTTCTTTTTTCCTCGTCAAGTGCGGCTTGGAGTCTTCCCACGACTGTCGGCTCGTATGTTTGGTTTGAGGTGGACGACATTCTTCCCCTTGGAGTTTCGTAAAATACGTTCTTTGCCGACCCAATCCCGTAGACATTCCCCTTCTTGAAACCCTTTACCAAGTCGAACCAAATCTCGTTATCGGACTTGTCGGGTTGCCTAAGTTTCTCGACGGAAAATGCTTCCTACAAAATATAAACATTGTTATTAAAAATAGCTACAAAATTAGTTAAACATTCAAAAAATTGAACTTATTGTAAAAATACAAAAATGCTTGAAACTTACATATAATTCTTTATCTTTTGGTTTGATCCAATATCTTCTATTGTCTTCGAGCCGGGAATGGGTGTCAAGGAAGAGCTCCGGAGCTGTGGGCGTGTTAGCTTTTTTCTTCTTACACTTCTAAAAGAAAAAATTAAAGACTTGTATAAGAAAATTTTAATAATAAAAAGAATTTAAGTTATAATTTTCAAATGGAGGAAAAAGTGGAAATTATAACTTACACCCAAAACTAGGCTAAGGAAAGATCGAGATCCTGCGTGATGCGACGGCTCAGCCGCTCCATCGTTCTTTCCTCCTTTTTTATTTTTGGATGCTTGGGCCGACCTAGCCTGAAACTCCTCAGTTTCACGATACTTAAGCATATCTTCATATGCACCACCTACAAGTTAAATAAGTATTATAATAAAATATGATAAAATGTGTAAAAATATAACTATATATATACAAATAACAAAAACATCCTCAATCAAAGAAGCAATGTCATCAACACAAGTAAATGGCAAATTGTACTCACATTTCAAAGTTACTATCCTAGAGGCGGCTTCTAACAATGACATTTTGCTCCCTTCATATAATGGTTTTTCACTCGCCTTTAACATATCAAAAAAGGCTTTTGCTTGTGGGTGTGGTTCTTCTTCACTCATTGGTATATGATCATTATTGAAAATATTAGACTCAAATGCATCAACTACCATATCTCTTTATGGGTTCTCATTTTGTGGGATTTGAGATTGTTCGGGAAGTGAAAAATATGATTCTCCATGAGAAATCCAATTGTAGTAGTTTGGACAAAACCCGTTTGTATAAAGATGTTCTTGAACCTCAATGTCATGTAGATATTTCATGTGTTTTGCATTTAATACAAGGACACCTAAGTTTCTTTGCTACTAAATCATACTCGTCTTGTTGTCTAGCAAATTCAATAAACTCGGCAACCCCCTTTATAAATCTAGCGGTAGGACGTCTTTTCTTATCAAGTCTATCTTCGTACATCCATGTACGTTCCAACCTCTTCATTTTAATCTAAACATTAACCCACACCACAATAATTACAACAATATTGATTATCAATTATTACTAACTCTAGGAACATATCTATTATCAATAATAAACCAAACAATAATATTGTCAACATGGATACTAACTATACTAAAATTACCATATCACTAATTAAACTACTATCATTCTAATTAATAACATTATCAACATGGATACTAAACAACTATCAAACTAATACATACACACTTTAATTATAAAATCCTAACATTCTACTCCCTCCATCACAATTATTGATTTGCCTTTTGATTAAAACAACCATAAAAAATAATTTAAAGGGCAAACAAATGAATAAGACGGAGGGAATACTAACTTTCTACCATCAATAATACTCCCATTTATGCTAATTTAGTCAATCAACAATCCTAACATCATCAAAAACACCAATACATTGTCAATTACAACCTCGATTAACATAATGTTAACAATTTCACAAAACCCCCAATTTATATAAACCCTACCCATCAACCTACACAAACCCTAACTAACTAACCATTAGAACTTTGTAAGCATCACAAATTATACATAAACATCATAATACTAATTAAAATCATAAAATAAACAAACAAACACGCTAAGGAATTAGATTTAGGAGAGCAAAATCGCACCTAATTAAGGAAAAGTGACGGAAATAGAATAAGAGTCGGAGTTTGTTGGTGAGGACGGTGGTGATATCGGTATAGCTAGTGTCGTAGTGGTGGTCGGAGAGGTGGTTAAGGGTATGGAGTAGTAGTGGTGGCGATTTTGTAGAGGTGGTTAAGGTTTCGGGTGTTTTGAAGAAATTTGGGGAAGTAGAGAGTGGCGGATTAGTTTCGCGATTCTGGAATAATACACAAATTGGCGATTGAAAAAGTAGTCGCCAATTTGGCGACTGATTTCAGTCGCCAAATGGCTTATCAGTCGCCAATTTGGCGACTGAAATCAGTCGCCCGAGTTTTTTTAATTAAAATCTGAGGATTGTTTCAGTCGCCAAATTGGCGACTGATCTCAGTCGCCTTATTCTATTTTCAGTCGCTAAATTGGCGACTACTTGTATCAGTCGCCTTATAACAGTCGCCTGAAACAAGTTTTCTTGTAGTGATAAGGATGGATTCCAAAGTGTATTTTTGTTCTATTTTGATAGGATAGGCCACACTAGGACTTTGTACTTTGTTTTTCCATTTTCCGTTCTTATTGTTTTTCTTTTGCATGATAGTTATTGCATCATATTCCGCCTAAGCCAAACCACCTACTACTTAATTGCATGAAAATTGACTCATATAGATTGTATGTTAATTATCATGGACATCCAGATGTCACTCAAAATTCTAAAAGCTATCATCTTAAATTATTCATTCTCAAAATGCTAGATCATTCGTTCACTTAAATGAATAAAATTAAAGCTGATGGACCTTCCTCTAAAACTTAAAATTGAGATTAGTCTTTATAGGGAAAACTGTTATGAATCCCTTCTTCGTCGGTAGGCATATAGGACCTTACTCTCCATATGACCCTTTCTACGTTGGGTAAGTAGTATGTGGTGACCTATTTTCCCTCAACATTATAGTCCGAGTAATATCTCGTGATTATGATGGACTAAAGATAGAATTTACAGAAATTTATCGACCAGGAATTCTAAAAGAAGAATTAGCCAAGAAGTTGGCTTATCAATTTCGGAAATTGAGTCTTGGGATCATTTATATAATACTTGAGGGAGGTCAATTGTATAAATGCAAGAGTCTTCGTATTAATCGGTTTTGCATTAGACTTAATTAAAACGATGAAAATTCTTATTATGTTTTATCTTCTTTTCGCAGTGTAGCAATCATTTATATCGATAAAACTGTTATAACAAATGGCTGGACATGCTAATGCCCCTATGCCAAGTGCCACGCTCGCACGCGAATCCTGGCTTAAGATGTTCATGGACAATATGAATCAGTACACGCGACTGAAAAATAACGGGTCCAACTTTGCGGACTGGGAGGCTTCATTACGGAATGCTGCCATAGCTGACGGTAAGCTCAAGTACTTGACTGAGCCACTACCGCCTAACCCAGGCCCCAATGCAGGAGCCAATGAATCACTTTCTTATAGTGATTTCGTAATGGAGGCGGGTGCGATAAAGAACGTACTCATCTTTTCAATGAAATCCAATTTGCAAAGACGATTCATTGCCCAAGGTGCAAACAAGATTTTCACCACGCTCACTAACGAGTTCTCAAAAGTACCGCATATCGTTATGTATGAGCTTACCACTCGCTTCTTTGAGGCGAACCTCCAGAAGGGCCAACCGGTTAGCCCACACATTCTCGATATGATCGAAAATCTCGAAAAACTGGAGGCACTTGATTGCAAAATCAAAGAGAGCGTGGTCATTGACCGCATGCTTCATTCACTTCATGATGGTTTTGCCCAATTCAGGGCAAATTACTATATGAATGATTTGAAGAGAAATCCTCATCAGCTACACTCATTTCTCATACAGACTGAGAAGGATCTGAAATTGAGTGGGAGCCTGAAGCAGGACGTTCTCATGATTGCAAACAAGGGTAAGGGTAAGGGCAAGGCTCAGGCCGACCTAGCTTTAGGGAAGCCGAAGTTCAAGAAGCCAGGAAAGGGCAAGAGTGGGCCTGGTGAGACTAGCAGTAGCTCACAAGGCAAGACAAAGAGCAAAGAAAACATGGAGTGCCACCATTGCCACAAGACTGGGCATTGGAGGCGGAACTGTCCCGTGTATGCTGAAGACGTAAAAGCAGGCATCGTCACTCCTGTTGGTATGTCTTCTTTTATTCATATGATTGAGATTAACCATGCAAGTTTCGGAACTTGGGTACTTGATACTTGTTGTGGTTCTCATCTGTGTAATCATTTGCAGGGCCTAAGAAACATCAAAACTCTCGAAAAGGGTGATGTAGACCTGCGAGTCGGGAATGGAGCAAGAGTAGCTGCTGTTTCAGTGGGAACATACGTAATCCAACTCCCAAGTGGATTTGAGTTATTTTTAAATAACTGTTACCATGTACCCAGTTTATCTAAAAACATTATTTCTGTTTCCGTACTCGATAAGAACGGTTTTTCATTTGTAATAAAGGATAATAGTTGTATTTTCTCCTTTAACGAAATGATTTATGGTAAAGCAGTTTCCATGAATGGGATTTATGTTTTAGATCAAACCACAGATATATTGCATGTGAGTAATAAAAAGGTAAAGGTTGGTGACAAAGATCAAACCTATTTATGGCATTGCCGTATTGGACACATAAATGAAAAACGTGTGAAGAAGCTCATTGACAATGGGACTATCTCCCCATTTGACTATGCATCATTTGGCACGTGTGAATCATGTCTCACAGGCAAAATGACTCGAATTTCCTTCAAAGGTGTTGGAATGCGCGCTGCTGACCTATTAGGACTCATACATACTGAGGTGTGTGGACCTATGTCAATCAACGCTAGAGATGGCTATAGATATTTTATCACTTTCACGGACGATTTGAGTAGATATGGATATGTCTACTTAATGAAGCACAAAAGTGAGCCCTTTGATAAGTTCAAGGAATACCAGAATAAGGTTGAAAACCAGCTGGGTAGAAAGATTAAAGCACTACGTTCAGATCGTGGTGGCGAATATCTTTCGAATGAGTTTGATTAACACCTTAAAAACTGTGGTGTAGTACTACAGTTAACTCCACCTGGAACACCTCAATTAAATGGTGTGTTCGAACGGAGAAATCGAACATTACTTGATATGGTTCGATCCATGATGAGTCACACGGTAGTGCCTGATTCATTGTGGGGCTATGCTCTTTTTTCAGCTGCTCTTATACTTAACCGAAGTCCGTCTAAAGCTGTTGACAAGACTCCATTTGAAATGTGGAAGGGAACAGTCCCTAACTTGTCCTTTATTCGGGTTTGGGGTTGCGAGGCTTATGTCAAGTGGAGACACGAGGATAAGCTCGGCCCGCGATCGGTCAAGACATACTTTATTGGTTATCCAAAAGGAATTTTTGGTCATTACTTTTATTCGCCTACCGAACAACGTGTTTTTGTTGCGGCTAGTGCGAAGTTTCTAGAGAAAGAATTTCTCGAGAACAAGACGAGTGATAGAACCTTCGATCTGTCGGAGATTCAAGAACCACCAACCGAGCAACCGATGGAGGAAGATGTTCCTTCATCTTCTGCTGCGGTTAATATTCCTGAGGAACCTAGAAGGTCGGGTAGAGTCTCCATACCTCCAGACAGATACATTGGTATGGTCGAGGAGAACGATAGAGACGATGTTTTGCTCCTAGAGGGTAACGAACCCGCTACCTATAAAGGAGCCATGACCTGTTCCGACTCAAAGCTATGGCTTGAGGCCATGCAATCCGAGATGGACTCTATGTATGAGAATGACGTATGGGCTCTGGTTGATTTGCCTGATAAGGTTCGGCCTCTTCAGTGCAAATGGCTTTACAAGATAAAGCATTCCGTAGGGGGACAACCAGACACCTCTAAGGCACGACTAGTGGCAAAAGGTTTCACTCAAGTGCAAGGATTGCACTATGATGAAAGTTTTGCACCCGTAGTTATGCTGCGTTCCATTCGGATAATCTTAGCGATTGCCGCTTTTCATGACTATGAAATTTGGCAAATGGATGTGAAAACCGCCTTCTTAAACGGTTATTTGGAGGAGGAGTTGTACATGGTACAACCCGAAGGTTTCATTGACCCTAAAAATCCTAAGAAAGTGTGCAAGCTTAAGCGTTCCATTTATGGACTTAAGCAAGCTTCTCGGAGTTGAAATCATCGTTTCGACCAAGTCATAAAAGAGAATGGTTTCACTTGATCGGTTGGGGAACCATGCTTATATGTCAAGTCGAGTGGGAGTAAAATCATTTTCTTGATATTGTATGTCGATGACATACTCTTGATAGGGAATGATATTCCTCTCTTATCTTCGGTTAAGGTATGGTTCAAGAACCATTTCCAGATGAAAGATCTGGGCGAGGCACAACGCATATTGGGAATCCGTATCTAAAGAGATAGATCACGACGGATGTTATCACTCAGTCAGGAGTCTTATATAGATAGGATTCTTGAAAGGTTCAGCATGACCAACTCCAAGAAGGGGTATCTTCCAATGACATCTGGGATGCATTTGAGTAAAGCTCAGGCACCCAAGACATCTGAAGAGGTCGAGCGCATGAGTCGAATTTCTTATGCATCAGCTATAGGATCGATCATGTATGCCATGATATGCACACGTCCAGACGTGGCATATGCTTTGAGTATGACCAGTCGGTACCAAGGCAATCCAGGTGAAACACACTAGATGGCTGTTAAAAACATCCTTAAGTACCTACGGAGGACTAAGGATTGGGTATTGACTTATGGTGGAGAGAGTGAGCTTTGCGCAACCGGTTACGCAGATGCTAGCTTCCAAACGGATCGGGATGACTCGAAATCTCAGTCTGGATTCGTATTTACTCTTAATGGCGATGCGGTCAGCTGGAAAAGCTCCAAGCAGAGTGTTATAGCAGATTCTACGACTGAGTCCGAGTACTATGCCGCTTCAGAGGCTGCAAAGGAAGCTATATGGATGCGTCAATTCTTACAAGGACTTGCCATAGTTCGTAGTTCGAATGACCCGATCACCATCTATTGTGATAATAGAGGAGCCATCTTCCAGGCTAAGGAGCCTAAGTCTAGCAACAAATCTAGACATGTACTTCGGAAGGCGCACATGATCAGAGATTACATGGAGCAAAAGGAGATAGTGATAGACAAGATTGCTACGGATGATAACATAGCATATCCTCTCACTAAACCGTTAAGACATGATAAGCATGTAGGGCACGTTACTTCCATGGGAATTAAACGTGTTCCTGAGTTGTATTAGCTGTTTGTATGAATTAGATACATCTTTTTCATATACTACTAATAACTTCATCGTATTGTTTTCATATTTTGTTTTTCATGTGGATTGTATGGACAACATTGAACACCACAAAGTGAACTGAATAACATTATATGTGTTTTGGTCTGTAATCGCCTACATGAGCTGATAACTCTGGCCATTATATTGTTAAGTCGATTGATGGTGGGTTCAACGAGCCATAAGTCAAACTGTTGGCTGATCGATCACAAATACGAGTTATAAGGATACCTAGTAGGACATTGTAATTTGCGACGACGTTATGGAGTCCTAAATGTTTAACAACATTCGGTGCCAGGTCGTGGATAGGACGTCCATAGTGTTCCTAGAGTCGATTCTTTTGACTATCGACTGTCTCTTGAGATTAAGGCAGTTTTTGGGTGACTTCGGTTTCTTTCTCACGGTCGACCGTAACAGGAGGCCAAGCAGATTTTTACAGGGTCATTTCATACTGTGCTTACATCTGCAGGATTCGAGTTGAGGAAAATATCCAACCCTTTATCAGGTTTTGTTATTTCTCAGGGCCACTCGAGGAGTAGTAACTGAAATGCATGGCCATGCTCGAATAATGATTCGTTTATCAGTTGAGTTACTCTCTAGTCGGAAAACCACTCTTGATACTGATCACTTGTAAAATACGACCTTTGTGAATGCGGACTTTGCAAATTGTTTTACATTGAGTGGGAGAAATTTAAGGATATGAGAATCGGTTATCGCACATACACTTGTAAGGACAAGTGGGAGATTGTTGGAGCTAGTGTCCTCCACAGTTAGTGTGATAAAAGCTAAGGTTCACAGGGTATACTTTGTATTATAATCAGTTGATTAACGTTTATCGATAACGGTTGGCTTGCTAGATAAGTTTGACATTATTGTCATACAGATAGCGGTGATCAACTGATCCCTAAAAAAGTCACACCTAAAGGATGTGTTTGAGAGATGTGATTATTTGAGAAAATAATCATATTGATGCCTTATTACATGACTAAAAGGTTAGTCGATGTATTTGACTAAAAGGTTAGTCAAATGTGATGATGATACGATTATTTAATAACGATTAAATAATGTTAGCTGGTAATTGAATATAAAATGTTATATTTAATCCATGTATATAATGTTGGTCTTAACTAAATGTAAACGGTTATATTTAAGTTGGCGGATATGTATTACACGATATTATTATGGTGTATTGGTCCGGTATTACTCGGTTTATGTGACGGTCCATTACTAGTAATAATTAGAATACATATTACATAATATACATATTAAATTAGATGCTAACTACCTAATATAGGTGGAGATAAATAAGGAAACTAGGGTTTTTGTTTTTATTCCTTCCTCTTGTTGTTTTCACGGCACAAGGGAAATAAAAAGGAGAAAAATAAAACCCTAGTCTACTACAATTTCTCACGGCACACATAGGGTGAAAAGAGGAGAAAAATTTCTGATTTTTTTTAACTCTCTCATTCATCTTCATATTCATCATCAATACACACAAAATTAGAAGTAATTTTTGGGTATTCGTTCTAGCACGACGAAGACATTTCTTGAACCATCTTGGTGTAACGATTAGGAGAATACCTACTTTGGTATTTGTTCTTAGGCCATTTTCTAGGACCGAAAGTTATTTCTTAATCTCTTGTTTATATTATGCAATTTCATTTATGACTAGAAATTCATATAGCTATAATTCCATTATAATCCGAATTATTTAAAGGGAAGTATACCGATATTTCCCACAATAGCCATCAGGTCAATCGAAGATTACAACCTGACAACTATGGCGACGCGAGGTGGTTCAAGGGGTCTGAACCAAGGACATGTCGTCGGGAACAGTTTAAAGTCTGTCAGCCATCGGGGAGGATCGTTTAAAGTCCATTAGACTACGTATAAACGCTCGCCAGCCATAACAAGGAGTCATACCAGAGGCATCTTCTTATGTGGAATGAGGTTACGTTATGAGACTCGCCAGCCGTCTAGAAGGGTGCGTCGTGAGGCTCGCAGGCAGTTTGATATGGGTGCGTAATGAGGCAGCTGTTTTAATGGAGTGCGTTATGAGGCTCACCAGTCGTTTGAATGGGGTGCGTTACGAGGCTCGCTAGCCTCTTGAATAAGGTGCGTTATGAGGTTCGCTAGCCGTCATATGTGAGAATCTGCCTGTCTCTGTCTTCAGGCGAACTCTCGTCGGAGGAAACATGTATATTGAAAGAAATTTGCAAAATACTGATGTACCGGATATACGGAAGACTTCATCAGGATCGAATCACTCCGAGGAATCTGCTCGGTTGTGGCGAGCAACATCCTGATGATAAAAGACGGGCCCACGGATTGTATGTACGAAAAGGGTCCCTGCTGAGATGATAACATCATGTGACGGTTTTCAAGCCTGTCAAAGCGTGGGTATACGGAAGACTCTGTCAGGATCGAATCATTCCGAGGAATCTGCTCGTTTGTGGCGAGCAATATCCTGATGATAAAGACGAGCCCACAAATTGAATGTTCGAAAGGTGGGTCCCGAGTATTGCTTGTTTCTTGTTTGTTTGTTTGTTTTTTTTTAATTGATTTGAAAAGTGACGAACGATCGTTAATTGAAGAGTTTTTTAATTGATTTGATTTTTGCAAGAGATTGAGGTGGCAGGCGTCGAGCCCCTAGCTTACCCTGCGGTATTTGAATTAAATTAATTGAGAAGTGACGAACAATCGTCAATTAAAGACTCGTTTGAATTTGTTTGAGATCGAGGTGGCATACGTCAAGCCCCCAACTTACCCTGAGCTGTTTGAATTAAATTATTTGAGAAGTAACGAACAATCGTCAATTAAAGAGTTATTTGACCTGTGTAGAAGATCGAGATGGCAGGCGTCAAGCCCCCAGCTTATCCCGAGGTGTTGGAAGGTAAGCCTTTAACTATGGATATCTTCATTATTTTCACTGCATAGGAATACGTTTTATTTGACCCTTATTTAAATATAGGTGGCACCGCCTCAGCACGTAGCGTTGTGGAGGGTGGCCAACCGGTTACGGACTGCAGCCATCGAGGCACTCTTAGGTGGCCGGGATGGACAGGTATGAACCTCTCATTCGTTTTCCATCTTTATCGTATTGATGCGTGGATTTTATATAGACTTTCTAGTCCATTTATTGCACGCATTTCTATGTCATTTAGGTGATATTATATCGCCATATGCCCCTATTTGGCTACTTTGTACTTTCATTACTATTTTGTAGGTACAAGCTGCGTAGTAGCAGAAACCGAGCCGAAACAGTCCACTTTGCATGCATTTAGGAGAATGGAAGGAACGGAACAGAAGCTCTTGCATGGGAAAGCGTGAAACCCCTCGCAATCAAGTCCAAAGCCGTGTCCAACACTGCACGATAGGCCAAAAGACCTCGATCGATTATATATTTGGTCGATCGAGGAGCGTTGAAGTGAAGAGTTGCTCGATCGAGCTGTCCTGTGCTCGATCGAGTGGTTGCTGCTGAAAAGTTGCTCGATCGAGTAGAATTGTTACTCGATCGAGTTATTTCCTCCAATAAAGTCCTCGATCGAGTGGTTATTTCCCTCGATCGAGTAGAATCTATCATGGGCCTTAAGTCCATAGCTTAATTAGGGTTAGAGTCGTGTTATGCCTATTTAAGACTCTTAATTGTCGTCATTAGCATTATTCAGAATCATTAGGATTCTGAACCATTAGGGTTCGGAATCATTAGCATTAATCTTTCATTAGTTTCTGAACTCTTTAATCTTTAGTTTTCATTCGGTTTATTCGACGTGGATTGTTCTTTACGCCGGATTTGGTAAGATTGTAAACTACTTTCTCTCTTTTATTCTTACTTTGTTTTTAATCCTTATTACTGTTTACTCTTCTTAATTAGTGTGTGTTATTGTTTATGCTTATTAATTACGATTTTATTATGCCTATCATCATATATTCAATCGTTTTAGTTAGCATCGTTTATAACATGAGTAGGTAATTCTCTTGTATTTAGGGATGGGGGAAACTGTAGTAGAGGCATGTTAGGATAGATTATTTTAGTTAGTCTTGAATATGAGAATCGGTTTAAGCAATTTAATTGAGGTTTAGTCGAATGAGTGCACGCAGAAGACTAGGCTAGGTAGTTAACCCCGACCTGGATCGAGAGATTGGAAGGGAAGGCTTGCTTAGAATTCATAGGTGACTCCTAAGAGGACGAGAGTTAATTAGGAAAATCCCTAGGGTGGTTTGAGACCGAGAGGAGAAAACCATTGCTTTTCTCATTGATAGATTGACTGACTTAGTTGACCCATAGATGCCGATACTGCAGTAGACCGAATCCTAGCATATTTCTCTCTTATCTGATTTATTTTCGTATTAATTTCTATCTTTATTTCTCTTTCCTTTAATCTTGTTTAGTTAGTTAAAACCATTTTTCAAAATCCCCAGATTGTTACTTGCAGATTTAGATTTCAGTTAATTAGTTTCCTCCCTGTGGAGATCGACCATACTTCCGCTATCTTCTTAGTTAGTAGACTTAGGTTTTATTTTTGGTGTATAACGACCACATCAAATTTTGGCGCCGTTGCCCGGGAGGCAATTTAATTTTCTGTTATTTATTTCTGTCTCGTCTTAAGGAATTTCTAATTCCTTAAAACTGTTCTTATCTTTCTCTCTATAGTTGTGTATGCGCAGGTAGAGAGGGATAGATAAGACTCTTCAGGAGGAAGGCTTGAGTACTCCTGATTTCGTCTTCGACTGTTGGGATTACCGTACCAGCGAAGATGAAAGAAGTTCACACATGTTTGAGTGATTCAGAAGTGGAGCTAGACTCCCAGCAAAGACCGTATGTGTGGAAGAAGAAGGCGGAAATTACCACAGCTGAGGGTACTTCCGCAAGTCAAAGGCCTAATGGTGGCCTTGTCACGAACCTATTTGGGTATTAGCCGGGTTTGCAACCCCGTGCAATTTGTAAAAACAATTTATCGCGTTTTCAATTAGACAATTAGACTATGACGCAATAATCCGTAGTTTAGATAAGCAATTTGTTTGCCTGTTAGACAATGCTTGGTATTTTTCTTTGGGTATCGTTTGGCATCGTTCTTGCAAAAAAGCGAAGAGGAAATCAGCTGCTCACAGTCGTCGGCCTTGCAATTCAGAAAGTGCTCGATCGAGTACAATTTCTACTCGATCGAGCGGTAATGCCTGGAAAAGTTGCTCGATCGAGTGGCATTTCTACTCGATCGACCCTACTTTGATGCTGATTTGGGGAAGCTTTGTCTTGTGAGTTGTTTCCGTTCCTTTTGTTTTTCCATTCTTCATATATATTTCATTCCTTAGGAACATGTATTAGGTTGTTTTTTCCTTTCCCTTATATGCTTTTGTGCTTTAGCCAATGAGGACATTGTCTGTTTTGGTTTGGGGAAGTGTTTTACATCCTTTTGCGTCTGCATTTGCTTTTGTATTGCATTCACGTTTACAATTCATGTTAATTAGAAAAAAATTTTGAAAAAATCAAAAATATCACGTTTATTTTTGCATATAGTTGAGTCGGATTGGAGTCTTGTTTATGATGAAATTGCACTACAAGTCTTTTTTATGCTATTCCTTGCACCTTTCTTGACTTATTTAGTGAAATCGAATAGTGAACTATTGAATTTTGTCTTGGAATTTAAATTCGACTAGTAGACTTGACTCAGTAATTTGGCAAACTACTTATATATTCTGAGATTTTAGAACCTATAACTGGTGACATCCATGACCAGTTCATCTAGGAATGAGAGTAGTTACTCCCCACATCTCGTGTCATTTGCTTGTATATGAATTTTGATTTCTTATTGCCTGCACGCATTGGGTTTGTGGTCGGTATTACGTGTTTTGAGAATATTTGCATCTCCCTTTTCCTCATTTTACCCCATTAACTCCACATAAAGCCATATCTGCATGTTGCCCTTAACTACATCCTAAACTTAGCCTACCTTTGCCAAGCTAGTTTAGTAGTCGAGGTATATTATGTCATTGTGTCAGTTTTTGGCTCATTTCATTGATTGGAGTGGGTATTTGCGAGAAAAAGAAGAGAAGTGAGAATAGTGTCTCGATCGAGTACTTTGTTTAGCTCGATTGAGCAGAGTTTGTGTTTTTGTGCCTCGATCGAGTGATTCATGCAGCTCGATCGAGAGGTTTTCCTTAGTCAGCCAATAAAAAGAAAAAGAAAAGAAAAGAAAGGAAAAAATGAAAAAACATATCTTGAAAAAATAATAATTGGCTGAAGTTTTTATTGTTTACACTTCCTTTGCTTATTATATTTTGTTGAGGTGTTATTTGGGATTTGTGTTGTTTATGCCTATATATGTTAAGGCATCGAGCTTAATATTGATAATTGGAAGAATAGAACGAGTTCTATTGCGGTCTTGTTAGGAACTAGCTTGGCTATTTACCCTCACATTTCCATTAATTGTTTTGCCATTTCTTACCAATTAGCCTCACATATCCATATTTTTGCAAATGTTCGGCACGTGATTGTCCTTGAACGGTGGTTATGCGTGTGTACGGTGCTTGAATCATCTTTCATATTAGTTAGCAATGCATGTTGTGTCGGTCGTAGTCTAGGTGAGTGACTTTATTTTCTTCTCTCTCTCCTATACATATTTACTTACAATTTGTTTGTTGAGAGAAGAGTGACCCGTGAGAGTCCGAATTTGGTTAAGTCTTGCAAGGTCGAAAGTCTGATTTATTTCCAAGATTGTATAAATTCGTTCACTTTCGTATTAAGCTTTGTAATGATTGAATGAGTGCATTAAACTGTTTAACATTGACTTGTTGCTAGCTCTGAGACTTACTCCATTCCCCTAGGTTTATTTTGTTCCATATAGCTGCATTTAGTTTGCTTGAGGACAAGCAAAGGTTTAGTTTGGGGAAGTTTTATGCGTGGGTTTTATATAGACTTTCTAGTCCATTTATTGCACGCATTTCTATGTCATTTAGGTGATATTATATCGCCATATGCCCCTAGTTGGCTACTTTGTACTTTCATTACTATTTTGTAGGTACAAGCTGCGTAGTAGCAGAAACCGAGCCAAAACAGTCCACTTTGCATGCATTTAGGAGAATGGAAGGAACGGAACAGAAGATCTTGCATGGGAAAGCGTGAAACCGCTCGCAATCAAGTCCAAAGCCGTGTCCAACACTGCACGATAGGCCAAAAGACCTCGATCGATTATATATTTGGTCGATCGAGGAGCGTTGAAGTGAAGAGTTGCTCGATCGAGCTGTCCTGTGCAAGATCGAGTGGTTGCTGCTGAAAGGTTGCTCGATCGAGTAGAATTGTTATTCGATCGAGTGATTTCCTCCAATAAAGTCCTCGATCGAGTAGAATCTATCATGGGCCTTAAGTCCATAGCTTAATTAGGGTTAGAGTCGTGTTATGCCTATTTAAGACTCTTAATTGTCGTCATTAGCATTATTCAGAATCATTAGGATTCTGAACCATTAGGGTTCGGAATCATTAGCATTAATCTTTCATTAGTTTCTGAACTCTTTAATCTTTAGTTTTCATTCGGTTTATTCGACGTGGATTGTTCTTTACGCCGGATTTGGTAAGATTGTAAACTACTTTCTCTCTTTTATTCTTACTTTGTTTTTAATCCTTATTACTGTTTACTCTTCTTAATTAGTGTGTGTTATTGTTTATGCTTATTAATTACGATTTTATTATGCCTATCATCATATATTCAATCGTTTTAGTTAGCATCGTTTATAACATGAGTAGGTAATTCTCTTGTATTTAGGGATGGGGGAAACTGTAGTAGAGGCATGTTAGGATAGATTATTTTAGTTAGTCTTGAATATGAGAATCGGTTTAAGCAATTTAATTGAGGTTTAGTCGAATGAGTGCACGCAGGAGACTAGGGTAGGTAGTTAACCCCGACCTGGATCGAGAGATTGGAAGGGAAGGCTTGCTTAGAATTGATAGGTGACTCCTAAGAGGGCGAAAGTTAATTAGGAAAATCCCTAGGGTGGTTTGAGACCGAGAGGAGAAAACCATTGCTCTTCTCATTGATAGATTGACTGACTTAGTTGACCCATAGATGCCGATACTGCAGTAGACCGAATCCTAGCATATTTCTCTCTTATCTGATTTATTTTCGTATTAATTTCTATCTTTATTTCTCTTTCCTTTAATCTTGTTTAGTTAGTTAAACCCATTTTTCAAAACCCCCCAGATTGTTACTTGCAGATTTAGATTTCAGTTAATTTGTTTCCTCCCTGTGGAGATCGACCCTACTTCCGCTATCTTCTTAGTTAGTAGACTTAGGTTTTATTTTTGGTGTATAACGACCACATCACGTATCTTCATGTATTTTGAAGTAAAATGATTGAAATGAGGCATTTCTTCACAGAGAGACCTGAAGCGAGAGTTGGAGGAGTCCCGGGAGGAGACTGCCCGTCTCTTGAGGGAGCCAGAGGCTAGGGATGTTGAGATCAGTGCTCTTGAGGTAATTGCAGCCATGCTGGGTGGCGATGAGGATTAGTCGTCTTTTGTCTTGCCGTTGACTTGTACATTTTGGATTTTGATTTTGTACATTTTGGGTTTTGTTTTGTTTTCGGGCGAGAGCCCCCAGTGTTGGATATTTGGATTTTGTTTTGGGCGAGAGCCCCTAGTTTGATGTACATGACTCTTTTGAGTGCCTAAGTTGTTGGGTATTTTCTGTTCCTGCAAGTTAGTATAAAAAACAGGTTTGGTAGACGACGATTTCTGCCATCATGCTGCCGAAAATCACATAGAAATCACATAATTTACATGTAGCGTATTGGTGGCCTAAACTGGCATAAAACGAGCTACTCCCTTAAAAAAAGAATTTTAAAGGAAATGTATAAGTGTTTTAAATGACCAGGCATGTGTAAGTGTTTGAAATGACCAGACATGTGTAAATGTTTGAAATGACCAAACGTGTGTAAGTGTTTGAAATGACCATACATGTGTAAGAGTTTGAAATAAAGAAAGAGGAGTGAAATGATTCCCCTTAAAAAATGAAAATGAATAAGTGTGCTCATTTGACGACCGTGTCGTCTTCTGTCTTGGAAATCGAACCCGGCAAGGATTAGGAAATCCTAGATGAAGTTAGTTAAGAAACAGACGAGATTTTATTTTATTATTCTGATCAAATTTCAAATGAAAACGCAGATGTCCTTTTATTTACATTCAAAATAATGACGGGTTGAATCATGTGAAGGATTGCCTACGTATTCATTAAAAAATAAAATCAAACCATGTGCGTAGTTCGAGAAAATGTAAAAGAATAAATGTTCGAAGCGAGAGCTTGTAATGAACTTAGAATTCAGTTTATTTGATGACATGAGGATATCCAAATGTCAAAATGCAAGAGCATAGCGACATTAATTATGACTGGCCAAGGGCCGGTTTTATTTCGTGACGCACGAGCGGCACGTGGGTTTAAGGATGGTAGTGGGTTGAAGACCCGACCCAGACCCGTAGGGTCAGACCCTAATGGGTCGGGTATGGGTCTGGTTTTTTGGGGCCCGGGTGGGTATGGGTCTTGCATAAAATTTTCGGGTATGGGTATGGGTCTAAGTGACGAGACCCGGACCCGACCCTTGGACCCATGTAATTAAAAAAAAGGGAATTACTAATTGACACCATCAATTGCCCAGCGTTATAATTTTGGAGCAGGGACAAATATAGCTTAACACCTCCCCTAACATCTCGTTCTAACTCTAAACCTAACTAACAAAGTATTCCCAATTTCACAAATCAAGCCTTTCTTAGTTTCCATCACTCCTAAAGTCCTAATTAAACCCACAAATCACCAACCACAACATCGACCACCGGCGACCACAAGACTGGCGACTGGCGACTACGGGAATGGCGACCAGTCATATATCTGTGATGAAAGTTCAGCAATGAACATCCGGCGACGGTTTCATCGATATTTCGAATTTCTATTTGCCTTTATTAATCAATTTTGTAAATTATTGTATGCTTATAATTGATGGGATTTAATTGGGTTTGATCTCATATGATGAATTAGTTATCTGTTGGGGTTAATGTAACTTACAAAGAAAATAACTCAGATTTTTTCATTTGACGTAGTAAACTAGTTCATTACAAATAAAGGAAACAAATTATTATGTATAGTTATATACTGAAACTATTAAAAAGAATAGAAAAAATTAGACCTGTGGGTATACCCGGACCCGACCCGGACTCATTGGGTCCGGGTATGGGTCTGTCGATTTTGGACCCTAGCGGGTATGGGTCGAGCATGGGTCCAAGGTGAGTGTTACGGGTCCGAGTCCGGGTTTTAGTGGACCCGACCCAGACCCAACCCGTTGATACGGCTGTCGCAACCCTATCAAAGATAAAACCTAACGGTCTCAACAAAATGCAGTAGTGGCAGTCGGATGTCGAATCCACAGGAAGAGGGAATACTATAACTTCCTAAGTTTATCAAAGTAACGGAATTGGGGGTTTTGTTTAATTGATTTTCTAGCACTACAAGAGAAAATGGGGAGAGAAATAAATAGCGAAATAACAGATAGGAGAAGAACTAGGATCGTCGGTTCCCCATGGCATCTAGGGCCAGGATTCAAATCAAAGTAAAGTCTAAACAGGTTTGTGGGTAATGAAAAGGTCCTTTCGGCCCACTATTCGCCCTAAGATAAACTAACTTAGCTCTCGCCCTCATTAGCATAATCCCAAAGTTCATCACTGATCTGTCCTTTTCCAATCTCTCGATCTAGGTCAAGGGGATATCAAGTCAGTCAATTGAATGCGTCGACTCAAACAATTAAAAGCTATTAAACGTGATGATTGCAACCAAACCTAATTTAAAGACTACTAATCAATTCATCTTACCTAAGCCACGGTTCCCCTAAATCCTAGCAAAGGAATTAGCAACGCATAATAGAAAGAAGAACAACAACAATAATAAATAAGAAACAAAAAGACATAGAGAAATAGCTAATTGAATTCAAGAACAATGATACCCGAATTTGAAAGAAGAAGAAAGTCAGAAAAAGTCCTCAAATTCAGATCCAGAATAAAAGTAAAAATCAAGTATAGGGTAAGAAGTTATCCCTATTATTCTCGTTTTGCACCCTTAAGTAAGAAGAAAATAATAAATTACAAGGCGTCCATTGCTTAACACACTATCTCGCGAAGCCCATCAGCATGTAACCTCTCGATCGAGCAGAACTTGCTGGCAAAAGTACTCGATCGAGGAAAGTTTGAGATAAGAACACTCGATCGAGTAACCATAGTGGTCGATCGAGTAAAGTTTCCAAGGCCAGCAGCTCGATCGAGCAAAACAATGCTCGATCGAGGTCTTCTAAGTAGTAAAATGGTCGAACGAAGGCTTTGACACCTCTAATGAGTGTTTTGCTCAGGGATTTCGTTCTTCCATTCCTTTAACACGACTTCATGCATTCCGAGACACCAAGATTCCTTTCCGACTCACTTATGCACGCTTGAGGAACTACAAAATAGCTAGTTTTCCGTCATTCTGGTCCATATATGCAAATATTACAAAACAAACCAAAGTAGACTATTCGGAGGACATTTTTAGTAAAACACTACTAAATAAGCATGGAAATGCGTGCTAAAATGGCCTAAAAGGTCTATATAAAATACACGCATCAAACTTCTCCAAACCAAACCTTTGCTTGTCCTCAAGCAAAAAGGATTCGAACAAATAAAAGGAACCAATGGACTCCGGACTACTGCATCCCCCGCTTGAACCAATTTAATGCATAGTTAAACTCAGCAACGAAATCAAATGCAACACGAACTGAACCATCGACCTTGCTAGACCATCAATGTCGGACTCTCACGGATCACTCTTCTCTCAGCAAAGCAAAGGGTAAGCAAGTTATGTGCAAGAGAGAGAAGAAGAAAAATAGTCGCTCACCTAACTACGACAGTCGCGTTCATGCAATGCCAACTAACATGATAAAAGATTCAGTTGCCGTACACACGCACAACCACCATTCAAGGACTATCACACGCCGAATACTCGCAACATTTGGATAAGTGAGGTTATGGGTAAGAAGGGGCAAAACAATAATGGAATAGAGGAGGTAAAGCGTCAAGCTAGCTACCTGATCTTAATCAAATAACAAAATCTGTCTTCTTATCTCATAATGAAGTACACGGCCTTAATTCGACCGACGACTCACTAGAACCAAAAGGATGGAGTGGAAACGAAACTGGTTAGCTTATTCAGCTCTTAATAAATCCCCATATGACCGTCGTGTTCATGCAATGCCAACTAACATGATAGAAGATTCAGTTACCGTACACACGCACACCACCATTCAAGGACTATCACACGCCGAATACTCGCAACATTTGGATAAGTGAGGTTATGGGTAAGAAGGGGCAAAACAATAGTGGAATAAAGGAGGTAAAGCGTCAAGCTAGCTACCTGATCTTAATCAAATAACAAAATCTGTCTTCTTATCTCATAATGAAGTACACGGCCTTAATTCGACCGACGACTCACTACAACCAAAAGGATGGAGTGGAAACGAAACTGGTTAGCTTATTCAGCTCTTAATAAATCCCCATATGAAATGAATAAAGCATGGGAATAGAGACGGTTTTTTCTTTTTCATTTTCTTTATTATTTTTCTCTTTTTTTTCCTTTTCTTTTTCTTTTCAAATATTCAGCTAACATTTCCACGGAAACAATTTCAACTTAGTTTCCCAAATTCTTCAGATACCAACTCCGTAGCAAGGATGAAAACCAAACTGATAAAATGAAGGAAATACCTCAACTACCAACACTAGACTAGCTCGACGCAAGGTAGGCTAAATTTAGGATGTAGATTGTGGGTCAACTGGCAGTTTTGGCTGAATGTGGAGTTAATTGGGTAAATGAGAAAAAGGGAAATTGCAAACATTCTCCAAACATGTGATACCGACCACGAACCCGTACGTGCAGGCTATAAGAATCAAATTTCATGTACATGCAATACGATGACACGAGGGAGTAACTAATCGCAATCCTATTTGAACTGGTCATAGATGTCACCAGTTTAAGAGGTCTAATCCTCAGAATATGTAAGTAGATTGCCAACATGTCAAGTCAAGTCTATTCGTTCAGCATCGATTAACAGCAAATGATCATGCAAGAGATATTAACTGTGCAGGGCTTAAGTCGAGACTAGATGAAGAGTAGGAGAAAATTGCTCCGACTCGACTAAAATACAAAAATAAACATGAAATTTTTGAATTTTTTGGAATTTTTGAGTGATTAACAATGCATACAAAAATGCAGTAAAACGAAATGCAGACACGATATGGATGCAAAACCTCCCCAAACCAAACCGTACAATGTCCCCATTGTACAAAGTAAAGTAAAAGAATTGCAAACTAGAGAGAGTCGGAAACTTACAGGAATGCGCGTATAACCGACTTCCCCAAACCAAACCGAAAGGAGGTGCTCCAGGGACTCGATCGAGTAGAACACTACTCAACAAAAATTTCAGAGTAAGTGACGCCAAAACTGCGAGAAGCAAGAAATTACGCAATTGGAATTGTTTGAACAGTAAAACAGAAATAAACTACTAAAAAGTTTTAAATACGGTACAACAAAACAATAGATCGGGTTGCCTTCCGATAAGCGCAGGTTTATAAGGTCCCGCACGACCCTTGAGCTTCAATCATCAAGCTCCTCGTCTCCGTCGAAGAAGAGCACTTAGACGCGACCCACGACACTGTCAGCTCCATACTAATGTTTCACATGATGCCCATTAACCTTAAACAGGTTACCCTCGGAGTCTTCTATCTCAACGGATCCAAACTGAGTAACAACAGTTACTGTGTACGGACCGCTCCACCTGGATTTCAGCTTACCAGGGAATAAACGCAGTCGGGCATTGAATAGCAACACCTTTTGCCCGACTTGTAACTCACGAGGTATGATTCTCTTGTCGTGCCAACGTTTGGTCTTTTCTTTGTAAATACGCGAGCTATCATAGGCATTCAGACGGAATTCCTCTAGTGCATCTAGCTGCAACAAACGTTTCTCACCACACAAATTAGCATCATAATTAAGTTGGCGGACTGCCCACCAGGCTTTATGTTCTAGCTCAACAGGTAATTGACAGGACTTCCCATACACTAATCGATACGGTGAGGCACCGATAGGTGTCTTAAATGCGGTCCTGTAGGCCCATAATGTGTAATCTAGTTTGACACTCCAATCCTTCCGTGATTTAGACACGACCTTACTTAAAATCTCCTTTAGTTCCCTATTAGAGACTTCAACCTGCCCACTAGTCTGAGGATGATACCCCAAACCCCTACGATGTTTCACACCATATTTAGACAGTAAGGTCGTTAGCTGCTGGTCCCTAAAATGCATACCCCTATCACTAATGACAACCCTAGGGACGCCAAAATGGGGGAAAATGGTCTTACAAAACAGCTTAATCACGGTCTTGGCATCACAGTTGGGAGTAGCAATCGCTTCTACCCATTTAGACACATAATCTACGGCTACCAGAATATACCTCTGACCAAGACTCGACAGGAATGGTCCTTGATAATCAATGCCTCAGACATCGAAAATCTCGACCTCTAAAATGCCGTTTTGGGGCATCTCATGTCTCTTCGATATGTTTCCTGTCCGCTGGCAAGCATCACAGCTAGCAACAAAAGCTTTAATGTCAGCAAAGAGAGTCGGCCAATAGAAACCAGACTGTAATACCTTAGACACGGTACGCGATGGACCGTGGTGACCTCCACAAGGGGCAGAATGGCAGCCTTCTAGGATAGCTTTGATCTCCCACTGCGGAATACACCGTCTGAATAGACCGTCTGCTCATGACTAAAACAGGTATGGATCATCCCAGAAATAGTCCCGCACATCATGTAGAAATTTCTTCCGCTGCTGATAGGACATATCAGGTGGCAGCTTCTGGCTGACAATGTGATTAGCATAATCTGCAAACCCAGGTTCAACACCATCTTTAGATTGTATAGAATAGACAGTGCATAAAGTATCATCAGCAAACGAATCATTAATGGGAAGAGAATCCTCCCCCTCTTATCGCGTCAAACGCGAAAGATGATCCGCTACAACATTCTCAGCGCCCTTCTTGTCCCTGATTTCCAGATCAAATTCCTGGAGAAGGAGTATCCACCTCAGCAATTTGGGTTTAGCTTCCTTCTTATTCAGAAGGTGTTTTAGCGCTGCATGATCTGTAAAGACAATAACTTTAGAACCCAACATGTATGATCTAAATTTATCAAGCGCATAAACTACAGCTAAAAGCTCCTTCTCAGTGGTAGCATATTTCACTTGAGCCTCATCCAGAGTTCGGCTCGCATAGTAAATAGCATTCAAAGCTTTGTCTTTCCGCTGGCCGAGCACCGCTCCTAGTGCGTAGTTGCTTGCATTGCACATAATCTCAAACGGCAGCGTCCAATCAGGAGGCTGAATGATGGGTGCAGAGACCAAAGCCTGTTTCAAAGTGTTGAAAGCAGAAAGACAATCATCAGTAAAATCAAAAGGACCATCTTTTAATAGCAACTGTGTAAGTGGTTTAGTAATATTAGAGAAGTCCTTGATTAACCGGCGATAAAAACCGGCGTGACCAAGGAAACTCTTCACCCCCTTAACGTTAATAGAAGGGGGTAATTGCTGAATCACTTGCACCTTTGCTCTGTCTACCTCAATACCCATATTCGAAACCAAGTGCCCAAGGACTACACCCTCATTGACCATGAAATGGCACTTCTCCCAGTTTAGCACCAGATTAACCTCGATACAACGCTGCAAAACTTTATCAAGGTTAGCTAAACATTTATCAAAATCATTCCCATAGACACTGAAGTCATCCATAAAGACTTCCATGATAGACTCTATATACTCAGAAAATATCCTCATCATGCACCTCTGAAAGGTAGCAGGGGCATTACACAAACCAAAAGGCATTCTACGATAAGCAAAAACACCCTTAGGACAAGTAAAAGTAGTCTTTTCCTGATCATCTGGATGAATAGGGTTCTGAAAGAATCCTGAGTACCCGTCCAGATAACAGAAAAACTCATGAGAAGCTAACCTTTCTATCATCTGATCAATGAAAGGAAGGGGGAAATGATCTTTCTTGGTGGCGGCATTTAACTGCCTATAGTCTATACACATCCGCCACCCAGTTACTAGCCGAGTAGGTATCAATTCATTCTTTTCATTTTTAACAACTGTAGTACCTCCTTTCTTGGGTACGACCTGAACTGGGCTTACCCATTTGGAGTGACCGACTGAATAAATAATACCTGCATCGAGTAGTTTCATCACCTCGGTCATCACAACCTCCTTCATCTTCGGGTTCAGCTTCCGCTGACCCTGTCTGTAAGGTTTGTGACCTTCTTCCAGCTCAATCCTGTGCATACAGACATCAGGGCTGATGCCCTTGATGTCATCCAGTGAATAACCTATTGCTTTCCTGTTCCTCTTGAGTACAGCCAACAAAGCGGTTAGCTGTTCCTCTTTCAATTTGGAACTAACAATAACTGGAAATTGCTCAGTAGTATCAAGAAAAGCATATTTAAGGTGAGTTGGAAGAGGCTTACGCTCGGGAACCTTTACCTCGACGGAACACAAGGCATGACCCAAGTGTCCCAGCTGTTCTTCCTCTGTGTCAGTCAATTCTACCTCATCTGCAGTAGCTCCAAGCAATTTCAGCACAGCGTCATCGTTATCAGAATAATCTTCACACTCATCTAACAAAGTCAAAGACTCCAACGGATCCTTTATCAAGGAATCCGGCCAAAACTCATAAGTGAACTCATCGATGATATCAACAGAAAAGCAGGTATCCTCTATCATTGGTCTAGATAAAGTGTCAGGTAAACTGAACGAAACTATATCATCCCCTACAGCTAGAGTTAAATGCCCGAGTTTAACATCTATAATGGCCCCAGCAGTACACAAAAACGGCCTACCCAAAATAATTTGGGTACGGGTATCCTCCGCAATGTCTAAGACTATAAAGTCAACAGGAATAAAAAACTTGCCCACCTTAACGGGCACGTCTTCTAGGACACCTAAGGGCCTCCTAACAGATCTATCAGCCATCTGTAGGGTGATATTGGTCGTTTTCAGATGACCCATGTTAAGCTTACGACAGATAGAATAAGGCATGACACTTACACTAGCTCCAAGATCACATAGTGCCTTATCTACCACGACATCTCCTATAACACAAGTAATAGAGAAACTACCCGGATCCTTTAATTTAGGGGGAGACTTATTCAGAATCAAACTACTAGACTCTTCTATAAAAGCGACAGTAGCGAAATCCTCAAGTGCCTTCTTACGCGTAACAATGTCTTTCATAAATTTGGCGTAAGGTGGTACTTGAGTGATTAGTTCGGCAAAAGGTACAGTTACCTGAATGTTTTTAACCATGTCTACAAATTTGCTGAACTGTTTCTCCATCTTTGAATCGCGCAGACGACCTGAGTATGGGACTCTGACCACCAGAAGCAGGTCCCCAATTTTCTCTTTACTCAGTACCTTCGCAGCAGGGGAGAGTACTTCATCACACACAACCTCAATTTGCGTGCCTGGTATCTGACATTCACTCGATCGTGACTTCTGTGCACTCGATCGAGTGATTCCTTCCTCATTTCCCTTCGATCGAGTGGAAGGGCTACTCGATCGAGGATCTCCTATGACCAGGTTACTCGATCGAGTGGATATACTACTTGATCGAGGACTTTCTTTAGCAGGACTACTCGATCGAGAAGTGGGTTTACTCGATCGAGTAGTCTCTTAGCAAAACGCTTCGATCGATCGTTGTTCTCAGTCGATCGATCACTTCTCTGCACATCTTCAATTAATTCGTCCGAGACATCATCAACCTCAGTATGTGTGCTTTCAGGGACGTGTACAGGACCGTCATAAGCACGGCCACTTCTCAAATTTATGGCATTGACTGGGTCATTGTTTGAGAGAAGTGAATTGCATCTGTCGAGCAGTTTCCGGAGGGTATCCGCACTAGATTGTTGCTCAAGCTTTTGCGCATTGATAGTGGCCTTGAGATCTTCATACTCGGCTTGAGTAATGAGTACCTTGCCTTCATCTACGGGTGGTTAAGATTTTGCAACAGTTAACTCGGCATATAACTCGGAAAAAGAACCCCCTTGCTTGAATTTTTTATAAGCAATAACCCTTACTGAATCAGCCAAACAAGTAATAGGGTCGTGTCCTTCATCACCGCATCTACCGCAAACCATCTCAATAGCTTGAACTTGGTGTATTTCACCTAAATTTCCTGTATCTACCACATGAACTTCTACAACAATAGTGTCTCTCCTTCTTTCCGCTCTAGGATTACCGTAGCTAGCAGAATGGATGGCCATATTTTCAATAAGTTGCCACCCTTCATCATCCTCCACATTAGCCTGAAATCTCCCTCGTGCAGCAGCGTCTAGAACCATTCTTTTCTCACAAAGCAGCCCATTGTAAAATTGGTTGCACAAAAACCATTGCTCAAACCCGTGATGCGGAACTGAGCGAACTAGCTTTTTGAACCTGGCCCATGTTACACTCAAATCTTCAGTAGTAGATTGAGTAAAATTCGTGATCTGGCTGCGCAGCGCATTGGTTCACTGAGGAGGAAAATACCGTCTATAGAAGGCTAGAGCTAACGAACTCCAATCTTTAACCCCGGCAGCCTTCCTATCTAAATCTCTCCACCAATCCTTAGCATCATCAGTCAAGGAAAAAGGAAAAAGGAATTCCTTTACCTTGTCTTGCGTCACACCAACAACTACAGGAATGGCGGAACAATAGTCTGTAAATACCTATACATGCCTAGCTTGGTCTTCATCTACCATACCCCCGAATAAATTCCGCTCCACTAAACTGTAGTAAGACGGATGTATTGTGAAGGTACCATCATCAGCAAGAGGGAGAGTAGTTCCCCTAGGTAGAGTCTCAGCACTGGGCTCAGAATGACTCGCAATCTTAGGCATCCTGTAGAAAATTACAGCAGCAGCAGGTTCAAATAGTCCTCTTTTGGGATTTATACCTGCAAATACTAAACACTAACTCAAATATGAGAACAGCCTCAAGCAATAAATTCCTTGAGACCAAAGACAAACTAAAGAAAGCTACAAAATTACACCGTCTCCCCGGCAACGGCGCCAAAATTTGATACGGCTGTCGTACCCCTATCAAAGATAAAACCTAACGGTCTCAACAAAATGCAGTAGAGGCAATCGGATGTCGAATCCACAGGGAGAGGGAATCCTATAACTTGCTAAGTTTATCAAAGTAACGGAATTGGAGGTTTTGTTTAATTGATTTTCTAGCACTACAAGAGAAAAGGGGAAGAGAAATAAATAGTGAAATAAAAGATAGGAGAAGAACTAGGATCGTCGGTTCCCCATGGCATCTAGGGTCAGGATTAAAATCAAAGTAAAGTCTAAACAGGTTTCTGGGTAGTGAAAAGGTCCTTTCGGTCCGCTATTCGCCCTAAGATAAACTAACTTAGCTCTCGCCCTCATTAGCATAATCCCAAAGTTCATCACTGATCTGTCCTTTTCCAATCTCTGGATCTAGGTCAAGGGGTATCAAGTCAGTCAATTGAATGCGTCGACTCAAACAATTAAAAGCTATTAAACGTGATGATTGCAACCAAACCTAATTTAAAGACTACTAATCAATTCATCTTACCTAAGCCACGGTTCCCCTAAATCCTAGCAAAGGAATTAGCTACGCATAATAGAAAGAAGAACAACAACAATAATAAATAAGAAACAAAAAGACATAGAGAAATAGCTAATTGAATTCAAGAACAATGATACCCGAATTTGAAAGAAGAAGAAAGTCAGAAAAAGTCCTCAAATTCAGATCCAGAATAAAAGTCAAAATCAAGTATAGGGTAAGAAGTTATCCCTATTATTCTCGTTTTGCACCCTTAAGTAAGAAGAAAATAATAAATTACAAGGCGTCCATTGCTTAACACACTATCTCGCGAAGCCCATCAGCATGTAACCTCTCGATCGAGCAGAATTTGCTGTCAAAAGTACTCGATCGAGGAAAGTTTGAGACAAGAACACTCGATCGAGTAACCATAGTGGTCGATCGAGTAAAGTTTCCAAGGCCAGCAGCTCGATCGAGCAAAACAATGCTCGATCGAGGTCTTCTAAGTAGTAAAATGGTCGAACGAAGGCTTTGACACCTCTAACGAGTGTTTTGCTCATGGATTTCGTTCTTCCATTCCTTTAACACGACTTTATGCATTCCGAGACACCAAGATTCCTTTCCGACTCACTTATGCACGCTTGAGGAACTACAAAATAGCTAGTTTTCTGTCATTCTGGTCCATATCTGCAAATATTACAAAACAAACCAAAGTAGACTATTCGGGGGGACATTTATAGTAAAACACTACTAAATAAGAATGGAAATGCGTGCTAAAATGGCCTAAAAGGTCTATATAAAATACACGCATCACCCGTTGCCATCCCTACGTGGGTTACGCGAGGCGCGTTGTTTTTGTGTTTTTTTTTTTGCCTGAGAATTTGAATGAGTTTTGCCCTCTTTACAGTAACAAGCTCGACGAATTACGCAAAACTAATGTTATAGAAACAAAATACTTTTGTGACCGTATAAGCTTAGTGTACATCCAACGACTTCCTAGATGCTAAACAAGGGTGAAAAAAATGGAATAGAGTGGAAGGTTCTAATGGTGTTAGAAGACACTGGAGATCTGTGTATCTCTCTCACTTACCTAAATGAATGAAAGGATCGTCTTAAAAGGCATGGAGACATGGTAACTGCGAATTGATTCGTCTGAAATATGTGAAAAGATGACTATTTGAGCGATTTTGTTTTGTTTGTAATTTTTATGTGGAGATATTTTTTTTTTGATATTTTGAATTTGTATTGATTGACTGGATTTTTTTTGTCTTGTCTCGTGAATTTTTGAAAATATTTGAGACTTTTGATTTGAAGTTTGTTGGACTTTTTTTTTATAGTTTTAGGCACGATTGCACTAAAAAATTGGTTTGACCCTCCGGTGAGCTAGTTTTCTAGCACCCATGGTAAGGGTGTTGAATTGTTTGTCATAGCATGCAATTTGTCTTTATCTGGTAGTCATATGAAATATAGGAATTGACGAATCAGGTAGAAAAATGGAGTCTCTACACCTAGAGGTCACCTAGAGACACGACGATCAAGGAATTTTCACACCACAAGATATGGAAAAGGTTGTAAATGCACGCCCTTCTTAAGGCTTATTCTAAGAGGTCGAGTGATCTACACTAAAAAGATACGACCTAAAGTATTTCGAGTCTATTCTACTAGTTAACGGTAAAAAGTAGAACAAGTGACTAAAAAAAAGCACATGTGCTCTTTTTCTTTCTGTTGTTGGCAACTCAAAGAGGACTAGGTTGGTCCTATTTATTAAAAAATGCTAATATAGTGAAGAAAGATAGCCCTTTTCTAATGTCGTCCTCGATTCTTGTTCCTAGCACATTTAAGTCTTTGAAATACTGTATGTTTTGATATCTCAATTGGTTTCATAAATAGGTCTCAAATAGTCCACGAACCTTTCCACAAGAGTGGCTTCATCTGGACGTTCAACAAGTTGTGTGCTAGTCTTCCTCCACCTACTTAGGAATTCGGTGAAACCTTCTTACTCATTTTGGGTAAGAACCTCTAGAGTATGCATATTGAGTTGAATTTTAGCATTGTATGCGTATTGCTTGGCGAACTCGATTACGGCATCATCCCAGGTTGCAATTCTCATGTTCTAGAGAATAGAACCACTACTTAGGAATAGTGTCAAGAGATGAAGGAAAGATCCTTAGGAACGTCTCGGGTTTCACGCCTTTGATAGACATATAATCTTTGAAGGCATGAATATTATTCAAAGGGTTCTCATGCCCCTTGTATTTTGGGATGTCATTCATGTTGAAGTTGGTTGGCAATTGAGTAATTACAGCTTCATATTTGCGATTATTTTCCATATAGATGTCATCTCCCTTGAGGTACATTAGGTGCTCCTCCAGGTATTGGAGTCACTTTTCAACTTCAGTAAGAACTGGTGGGAAATTGACTTCTGGTTGTCCCACAAAAGCGGAAGGTAAGAGAACGAAGACGGATCAATACACGATCGACCATTCTAGCACACTTACTCAAAAGGACTCGACTTGTGAAGTGGAGTGTGCCACTGTGTTAAGTGAGTTTTGGAAATGACTTGTTTTGAAATTTTGGTCATAGACACCCGTAGTGTGGTTGTAGGAGTGATGACTCGAAGTGGAGAAAAGACATCTTTGACTGGACATTTGGATAGAGTTTTGACTCATTTTGCGCTACTTTAGGCCACCTTTGAAAATGTGTTACCGTTTTAAAAAGGATTTTATTTTGAAAAGTTCGTCATGGTTTTATTTAAAAAATGGTGACCACGTAGAGGTTATACACATTTAACATGCATTATAACGGTATGATGAGTGCATTTAAATGGTTTTGGTTTCAATGGTGGGTTGTCATACGAAACAATCAAACCCGAATCTGTGGAGAGGTCTGCGCCAAACATGAGTAATGTTGGTTCCTAGTCCAATTCCTCAAGTAGTGAAAGCTCTTGATACAAAGATGAGTATGTATCGCGGTATGGTTGACGCCAATCGCTATCTATCCTTAGGCCCAGATAAGAATTTGGACCGTCCAGACAGAACGATTGGTCGAAATGGGTTGGGTTGGGCCTAGGAAGGCCGAATAAAACGACCTAAGAAGGTCGAGTAATGAAAATCGACAACTGTCTCGTACACACTATTCCTTAACCATGTTCAAGTTTCACCATGGGTAACACGTAAGTGTATGTTCCCCTGCCGAGTTGCCAAACTATGATACACGGATTAGTGATCCTTGCCGAACTGTGGTACACGAGGAACCACGGAGGGGCGCACTTGGATGAACAAGGGTAGAAATACGCATTTGCGGAGCCGCCACCAATTTTTATGGAAAATTGGAACCGTTCAAATACTTTATGCCATGTCAAGACACAAAGTAATGACATGAACACTAAGAAATTGCTACCCTTAGCATTCTATGTCTAGAATGACTCTCGTGGATGCCAATGAACACAGATGTTCACAGAGATCTGGAGTAAGGGGTGAGGGTACGTATTAGGAAGCTCTTTAATCGAACACCTAAACCCGCCCGCCTCGATAGCGGCCTCTGCTAATGATTAGGGAAATCGTTCGTATTTTATATGTTATCGATTGTATGCATGCAATGCAACATCCAACGTTTTAATCCTAGCATGTGAATTAGACTATGTCGGTGAACATGTAATTAACACTCAATTATGTCGAAATTGGGAGTTTAGAATGATTTACATACGTAAGGCAAAGAAATCATACAATTACAATGACTAAATTAGATTACAATGGATTACAAAGATTACAAAGGATTACGGGATCTATGTCAGAAATATATACTCAAAACGGAGATTTGAAGAAAAGGAAAAGATTTGAAAAACAAAAAGACAAATTAGCAGCAATAATACGACTAATAGTTAATTAATTACGTAATTAAAGCTACGTCAAGGCGAAAACAGAAGTTCAGGGCCATAAGTCAACTCGGAACAGGCGCAGCAACAACTGCGTCCTCTAGAAGAGGCGCATCGCTCTATGCGTCTGTTCTTGAGTTGAATTCTGAGTGTGAAGTCAGAATTGCGAGCAGTTAATGTTGTTTTGGTGTATTTAGGATAGATTATTGACTACAACTCGAGTGAAAGTAATTAACATATTAATTACTACAATTTATATCAATGACGAATACAGAGATTTGATATGAACGAATCGAACATTTAAGACCCAAATTTGATTCAAAGACGAAAACCCGTAAACATTGATTTATCAGGGATCTAAGTGAAGAACAAAACGATTTATGAAAGATTAATAAGATTTATGTATGAAGAAAAGAGAAAATAAAGACGAAAACAAAGATGTAGAAACCAGAGGAAGAAGATGAAGAGCAAGAGGAGGCAACCTTTGGAAGAGGCGCAACAGGTGCTGGATTTCTTCTCGACGTCTGATGACTCTTAAAAAGACTTTGTTAAAAACAGGTTTTACTTAAAATCGGTTTTAAATCTATTTCTGACATGGATCTTACAATAATAAATAATAAAATAAAAAAGATGGGATTTACACCCATAGTGTGGATACGTGAAATCGCTTCCACTGGCAAAAAAACGCGCGTTTTAAAAGTCTTTGAAAAACACATTTTAAACCTTAGCAATTGAAAGGAGTCGCCACTAAATTTTTATGAAATTTAGAAAACCGATTTAGAGATAAAAGATTCATGTGAGGTTACGTGTTAGGAAGAGAATTTTAACTTCATTAAAAACCACCCAACCCCGCCCGTAATAAAACGTTCTCTACTAACCATAACGAATGGCTTTTTGGAACGAGTCATGTTGAATGCAACCATGCGATTTAAACCTAACATATGAATTTCATTCTAGTCGTTTAATGCAACTTCAAACTTCGTCAAAGTTATTTTAAACATATGAGTTCATTAAATATTCTAGTAAACAAACAAAGAAAAAAGGGAAAGAGTGTCTTACACATAGCATAAAAAAGACGAACGCACGTTAGAGGTTAGCAAAACAGAATATATAAAACATGAATTAGATCAAGACATGACAAGACTTGACATATGACATAAAATAAACACGTAAGACAGAATTAAGACAACATACGGTTGATATATTCAAAACTAAAGCTATTTATATTGAAAACAAAAAAATAACGATTTAACAACGACTCAACAACATAAATTAGAGAACTATAGGGATTAAAACGACACAACAACATACACTAATCCATTATGATGGATAAAACAGTGGCATGACATACGGAATACGATTTAACGAAATAAACACGAGGAAGAATGAATTAATAACAAACAACACAATACAAAATGATAAAGAACGATAAAATAATAGAAGAATGATAAAGAAAGATGGAAATTAAAAAGGAAAGAGAAGTATTATTGCACCCTCAACATACATATATCGTTGACCGTTGTCTTCAGTCGTAATTGATAGTAAAGTATAAACCGAGGGGCCGTCGTCGACGAGATTTCAATTGACCACGCTTTGTAAAAGACAGATTTGCGCAACGGTTTTCAAACGCTCATAACATCTTTGTTACTTGATGGATTGTCGATCCGAAAGATGTTTTGAAATATAGACAGAGAGTAGTTATCAATAATTGTACGATATGTTTAAATAGGTTATCGGAGTTTTGATGAAAGTGGCTTTGAAGTCACGGCCGGAACACGAAAACAGAGCAGGGGCTGCTCTGTTTTGCGCAAGTACTTAGGTTTGTTTTTAGGATTTTTTTCTAAGGTTTTTTGAGTGTTTCTTGTGTGTAGATTGTGTATGAGTTCTCTCCCCTGTTTAATGAAGGTGGTGGTAGGTTTATATAGGGAGTTTAGATAGGTTAAAGTAGGGTTTGAAGGTGAGAGGAGGGGTTCTCGGGTAGCTGTGTTGTGCAGCCTTTTTCGAGTGGCTCTAGGGTTTTTATGGAGAGTTTGTTTGATGGTTAAGGTAGGTAGTATGGGTTGGTAGGTGTTTAGTCGAGTTAGGGTTAATCGGTAGTCGATTTAGAGTCAATTTGAGCGGGTTTTGGGCTCGGGAAAAGGGCTGGAAAACAGGGGGTAGAGGGCTGGTTTGGGGGCTGTTTGGGGCTCGAAAATCATGGCTAGGGAGTGTCTCTAGTGGGGTTTGATAAGTGGACTAGGAGGAGGAAATATTGGGTCCAAATAGTATCGCAAATCGGGCTCAAATTGACTTCAAAACGAACATAAAAGACCGTCGCAAACTAAGTTTATAAAAATCGTTTTAAAACAATAATGAGACGGAAAATCCAAATAATTCAAAGACGACTTTTCAAGTCGGGTTTAAATAAATGTTTATTTTATTTTCAAAGGAAGACTCGGTTTTGAAATGAATTAAAAAATGAATCTTTTTTAGACGAAAATCTATTTTAAATTTCATTTAAAATATAAATCGTTGACGACATTCATTTTACATCCTAAAACGAACACAAATAATGACAAGGTTAAATACGAAATATACGTTGTCCTATCATCATCGAGTGTTTTGCGCGATTTCTATAAATACATGTATCGACGGATACGGGTATCTACAGAGCCCCCACTTTGACTGAGGCTTGGACAAGGTAAAAGTCAAAGTATACCTCAAGTCCACTGGCCTGAGGATTCCGCGGGTCTTTTAGAGTCCATTAGACTTGCGTATGTAAGATCGCCAACCATACAAGGAGACATACCTGAAGCACGGTTCTGTACGCATCATTCACTTTTGCAATTCTGGTCATCGACTCACAACATCATTGTTTTCATCATAAGGGGGCTTGAGCCTTATCCATAGGCGCCTACGTATCCGTTTCTGACGGAATCAAACCCGTATCGTAGTTCGAGCTTGCCGGTCTGTAGTTTTTTGCTGCTTCGGCCCTAATATTATATCTTGTTATTCGAATATAGACAAGATTTGCATTCACCTGGGGGAATAATTATCAATTCCGGTGTTCCGCTCAGGGAACGATTCATCGAATCAGTGCTCGTTCGACCTAGCATCCTGCTGTAGACTTCTTTATCCGGGAAGCATTCTGATTTGGATATCATCCTGTCTGTTTCACAATGAGCTCTGGCGCCGACGGCGACAGAGCCCCAGTAGGAGCATTTTCTGCAAATTTAATCACAACTCATGTAGCACGTAGTTCACGTAGCAACATTTTAAGGTTTTAAAATTGAATGGGTCACCGACGGAGCATGGGTTTGAAAATGGATCATCGATCCGCATTTTGGATATTTGAAATAGGTCATCGACCGGCTTCGATTTGAAAATCACTAACATTTTTTGTAAACATCGTTTTGAAAACATGGAGGGGTCCTCAACCAAACTTTGGCTTAAAATGGATCACCGATCCGCACTTTGGAAACTTGAAAACACAAGGATAGATCGTCCACAGAGCTTTAATTTGAATACAGTCATCGACTCGCATTTTGAAAAAAAAAATTGAAAATTTTTTAGATTGCAATGGGTAAACACGACTTGCATTTTCTAATGCGACTCGGATGCTTATGACCCATAATCAAATTGGGCGTAGCCCACTACCTTCAAACAAAAAGAAAATAAAATCCGAAAGTGTATACGGGATCTTGATTCGGACTTGACTCGTCAGGGGTAGAACTCTTTAACTATCGCTTCTGAATACCTAAACATTGCTTCCAACATTTGCTAATGAGAAACCGTCATCTACACCATCGCTCATCTTTCACCTCCGCCTTCTTTCTTTTCAGCGGGTTTTATCATTTTTTGCCTCCACCTTCTGTGACAACCCTCGCGAATGCGGAAATAAAACATACAAGCATGTGATTTAATTAACGGAAAATACGATGGTTTTAAAACTTTTTACATGCAAGATAGAAATACGAGGAGTGTCAAATATTACAAACCAAAGTATGAAATACTACAAGAGACGTAGTCTCTCAAAATGTTATCCAACAACAAGGTTATTAGCAACTAGCTAAAAATCGTCTAGAGGTGTTTCATCCAGGCCAACGCCCGCTAGCTCACACCCGAACCCAAAATACCACAAGCAAAAAGCCATCCAGTCAAGCAACCTGTTCCTCCATGAAAAACATGAACGTCACAGTCAGTGGGGAGTAACTCTGGGTTCTCCCAGTCATATCACATTAAACGTACATAAACCGAAATACAAAAGTGGAAGCATGCATATATAGATATACATGTGAAATACGATAAGGATAAATAGGCAATTCAGTATATAAGGATAAGAGCATATGAAGTACAAATCCATAACCATCATATTATACAAAGAGTCGGGGAAGACATTCTTAGGCAACCATACACACTCACTAGGGCTTGCATCTCACCGTTAGCGGCGTAAGTTTGATAAGATTGAGACTCGACAAACAAACCATACCAAGTCATCCAAAGATCACAAATAATCAATCATATAATCATCCATCCAAACGTACAATACGTTGACGACATCTCTCACGGTAAATGACACGCACTAGCACCGTGTACATGGCAAGTATGATTAAAATCGCATCCACGGGATAAACATTTCCCTGAAAGCATACACGATTCAATTCATTTCGTATATGTAGACTAATTTCCTCTTGGTAGAACGACGATATAAATACCCGGTCCTAGTCTAAACCTGGTGATGCGTGTATTTTATATAGACTTTTTAGTCCATTTATGCACGCATTTCTATGTCATTTAGGTGATATTATATCACCATATGCCCCTATTTGGCTACTTTGTACTTTCATTACCATTTTTGTAGGTACAAGCTGCATAGTAGCCGAAACCGAGCCAGTCCACTTTGCATGCATTTAGGAGAATGGAAGGATCGGGACAGGAGCTCTTGCATGGGGAAGCGTGAAACCATTCATCATCAAGCCCAAAGTCATGACTCGCACTATGTACTATGCCAGAAGACCTCGATCGAGTACGCATTTGGTCGATCGAGGTGAGTCTAAGCCAGAAGAACTCGATCGAGCTACATCCTTTGCTCGATCGAGTAGGAGTTGTATACCAGTTGGTCGATCGAGTAGATCAAGTGCTCGATCGACTGATTTCCATGAATAAAGTCCTCGATCGAGTAGTTATTTCCCTCGATCGAGTAGATCCTATCACGGGCTTTAAGTCCATAAGCTTAATTAGGTTTAGAGTCGTGTTATACACTATATATGACTCTTATTTACGTCATTAGTTATCTAGCACTTATTATTGAGAATTCATCATTCAGTAATTAGCAGACATTAATCTTTCATTAGTTCTGAACTTTTAATCTTTAGTTTTCATTCGGGTTATTCGACGTGGATTGTTCTTTACGCCGGATTTGCTAAAATTGTAAACTACTTTCTCTCTTTTATTCTTACTTTCATTTTAATCTTTATTACTGTTTTACTCATCTTAATTGTTGTGTTGTTATTGTTTATGCTTGTTAATTACGATTTTATTATGTCTATTGTCATATGTTCAATCGTCGTTATTATTAGCATCGTTAATAACATGAGTAGCTAATTCTCTTGTATGTTGGGATGAGGGAAACTGTAGTAGAGGCATGTTAGGATAGATTATTTTAGTTAGTCTTGAATATGAGAATCGATCTAAGCAATTTAATTGAGGTTTAGTCGAATTAGTGCACGCAGGAGACTAGGCTAGGTAGTTAACCCCGATCTGGATCGAGAGATTGGAAGAGAAGGCTTGCTTAGAATTGATAGGTGACTCCTAAGAGGGCGAGAGCTAATTAGGAAAATCCCTAGGGTGGTTTGAGACCGAGAGGAGAAAACCATTGCCCTTCTCATTGATAGATTGACTGTCTTAGTTGACCCATAGATGCCGATACTGCAGTAGACCGAATCCTAGCATATTTTCTCTTTATCTGATTTATTCGTATTAATTTCTTCCTTTATTTGTCTTCCTTTAATCCTATTTAGTTTAGTTAAAACCATTTCAAAACCCCCCAGATTGTTACTTGCAGATTTAGATTTCAGTTAATTAGTTTCCTCCCTGTGGAGATCGACCCTACTTCCGCTATCTTCTTAGTTAGTAGACTTAGGTTTTATTTTTGGTGTATAACGACCACATCACCTGGCCAGACTCTCGGAATCACATTTTCCGATTCGACATGCGATAAACGTTTCGCATCCAAGACTCGGTCAATCATAGACGCCGAGTACCCCAAATTCGGTCAACCTTCACGAAAGAGGCGTAAAAGAGCACAAGCATCATAACAAACGGTACGCTACATGAAATGACACCACCTCGCAACTATACAACACTTGACGGCCGGGTCGATCAACGCAAAGCGTTCGCCTCCCAACAACGATGTCGTCATATGCCCACTAACACATGCAATTAAGCAGTAAGGATACACTCCCCGTTCCGACATTCCAGTCTTACAAACGTGGAGGTAGCCAAGGGAATGAGAGCACAAAGCACATAGGAAATTAATGCTCAAACCGTAACATTTGTAAAAACCGACTCAAAGTGGGACATACCAAAGACCGTCACAAAACATGCGATACAAGCGAAGGAAATATCATATATTCAAAATATTAATATTCAAAGTCAACTTTTAGAGTCAAACTCGGAAATCAACAAAAGTCAAGTCAAACCCGAAAGTCAACAAAAGTAAAAGTCAAACCCGAGACCCGAGACCCAAACCCGTCAATTGGAGTGGGCTACAAACAAAACATCAATGCAAGAAGACCAAGTCCAAAGGGTCAAGGAAAGTCAAGGCGGGATTAGAATTCAAATGTTCAACTTTGGGAAAAACTGACAGCATGAAACGCTGCCAGCGTCCCACGACGCTGTCAGCGTCGTCTGTGGACGCTGCCAGCGTCCTGGTCTCAGGCACGCATTCTTCATTTTCCGAATTGTCATCAACATACAAAAATCATCATTTATCATCACAAACCATAAATTCTCATACCAATTATCAACTAACAACAACCATCATCAACAACACAATTCCTATGATTACTAACCTAATTCTAAATACGATTTCTAACATAGAAAACACATAAAACACGTAAATGATATCGAGTAACCCTTCACCGTTACCTTTTCGCGTCTTCAATCCGCGTCGATGTCCTCTTCTATTAAGAAGTAGTCTTTGTCGGGGTCTTGGAGGTCACCACCTACAATTAGATAACAAAAGATGAATATAATTCACCTTTGAGAAAGACAGATAAATTGAAAAGCGAGAAAGACGGTAATTTTATTACCAATACGGATAGAGGACGCTGAGAGGGAAAGAATAAGACGAACTTAGGTGAATTTGAGCGAGTAACGAATGAGTAGCGATGATTTAGAGTTGGATCAAATATGGAGGCTAGGTCTTGGGGTTTACTTGGTGAGGAAGAAGAAGATTGAATGAGGGTGAGTTAGGTTATGAAGGAGTATATGAAGGAGTAAGTGGAAAACAAAAGGGAAAAAGCCCATAACGTCTTAAGACGTAACTTACTTGAAATCTCGCGTAAAGTCCAAATACGAACTCGGAAATTCTAAATTAGACACGGGAAATTTAATTTTAAACTAAAACTAAATTTCGCTGAAAAGTATCCGTATAATTATTTTACTTTAAAAATAGGGTACATTTGCGGGTGTTACACCTTCTTTCTTTTCAGCGGACTTATTCATTTTTTGCCACTGTTTCCTTTCTTTTCAGTGGGCTTTCATTTTTTTTCGATTCTCGATACAAATTATTATCCACTTATCAAATGGACTCAATGCTGCGCATGGGTGATCTTTGCCAACATCGCCATATAAAACTCATTACGAGACTTTACAACTACTCATAGTGAGTCTGCATCTTTATTTTAGACCAAACCGAGTACTAAGACTAACTCGACAAAGGTGGCTTCTTCTGGACTTTGGTTAAGACCCATAAAAAATTTGTGGTTTTTGCACAAGGAATCCCAGACATCGACAAGATGAAGGGGTGAATGAAATTTTCAATTTCGGATGGTTGAATCTTATTTCTGAAGGATTGCCTACGTATTCGCGTGGGGCGAAATCAAATCGGGCGTAGTTCGACAAAGGTGCATCAAACTAGTCATTTTTATTTGTGTGTACACACTCGAAGGTTTCACCTAAAACATCAAATTGTATCCCGTTCTAGCCTGTAAGGTACCGTCAAATCCCGTGTGCAGGGTTGGTGTAAAAGGCTGTGATTTTCTGGGATGTGGAGCTTGGAAACAAAAGGCTTGAATAGTGGACCGTCATTCTGAAGGTTCGTTTTCTGGTGTTAAGGCCAATGGGTTATGGCTTTCATTATGGTTTGAAAAGGTGTCTCGGGTTTGACAAAACACGAGTGCAAGTTGGTTGGTAGACAATGTGGGTTCAAATTTCCATGTCTGGACCCTGAAGGTTTGGGTGTCACGAGACAAGTGGAATGATTCTCAAAATTCCCGACTATTCCCCTATAACCGTCTTGAGAAGGACTTAGGGTAGAATGATTGAAAGATAAGGTTTTGGCTCCGCCCATTGAACTTCGACTGCAGGTACTTTGACATTGGGTTCATATGTCCTATAGTTGTTGTAACTTCGACATTCAACCTCGACATTTTATTTTTTTTCTCCTTTTTTTCATCATTTTCTCGTGTTCTTTTTTCTTTCTTTTCTCGTGTTCTTTTTTTTTTTGTTCTTCTTCTTCTTCTTTTTTTTTTCCTCGTTCTCTTTTCTTTTTTTTCTTCTTCTTTTCCTTTCGAAACAACACTTCAGGTTGCCACAGGGTACATGTTGAAACATTTGGGATTCGCCAATAGATTTGGGTTACTAACAATTCTTGTTAGAACTGGTCAGTCTCTTCTTTTCTCTTCGAGATGGGTGTTCTTGTGGGGAATGGGCTTGCCTTCCGTCATCAACATGAGAACAAAGAGCTAGTCTAGGTTCGTCACAGAATCATCTATTGGTCTTGTCTTGAGCACAAGTTTTGATGGAGGTTTTCTACAGCCAGACATGGAATAGGTGAAGGAAACGGTCACTGGATCCTAAGGTACTTTACCATCTACAATGGGATACACTTCGTGCTAGGAGCACCCTTCGAGTGCGTCGTGCATTTTAGATTTATGAACAAAATGAAATGGATCTGGAAATGAACATGTAACATTTTTATTCGAAATGATAAACATTTGACAGACTCGAAAAAAGAGTGATCTCTAGGACACATCCTAGATCGTGGAACTACAACTCGATTTGAAGAAAGCAAAGTCTTAGACTCGACTTCGATTAAAACTCAAAAGCAGACTCCGACTCATAATCATCAAATATGGTATTGGGCCCCATCTTTTAAAGTGGGCTAGAACTTAGAACGATCAACGAAAATTAGTCCCACATATGTCCCGTTTAGGCAGCTTACTGGCCGAATAAGATAGGACACATCAACATTGTCTTCAACGGGCCTTTCCTCAAGAAACACCGAGCGAGTATCAGTCACCGAATCAAAGTCCCCTTACACCAATAGGACTCAACTCACAAACGACATGGTAGACTCTTCGAGACTCGACAATGGACCTAGACCCGGAAAGTGAGCAATTCGGCCTACTCATTTTGGGTCAGACACGGCTATGGACGGTTTTTCAAACCTAAACACTGCTAGAACTCGACACGGATCCTAAGAACGAGCTAAATAGACTCTTTTGTGATGGGCCTTAGACATAGCAACATAGCTCGGATGGGTCGTCGACCCGGAACATAGACATTTGAGTTGAAAATGGGCTACCAACTTGATTCCTTGAATGACTTTTGAAATGGATTACTCAACCCGCAAACACATTGGAAATGGCCCATTGGCCTCATTCCTCGAACATCGTTTGGAATGGGTCATCAACCCAACTTTTTGAACTGAACGGACCATTGGTCTTCGAAATGGATCTTCGATCCGTAATAACATCTGAAATGGATCTTCTATTCGCAATAAAATCTGCAATGGATCTTCGATCCGCAATTGCATTTGAAATGAATCTTCGATCCGCAATAACATTTGAAATGGGTCTTAGACCCGCATTAACATTCGAAATGGATCTTCGATTCGTAATATCATTTGAAATGGAACTTTGATCCGTAATAACATTTGAAATGGATCTTTGATCCGCAATGACATTTAAAATGGATCTTCGATCCGTAAAAACATTTGCAATGGATCTTTGATCGCAATGACATTTGAAATAGATATTCGATCCGCAATAACATTTGAAATGGGTCTTCAACCCGGGATAACATTTGAAATGGATCTTCGATCCGCAATGACATTTGAAATGGATCTTTAATCCGCAACAACATTTGAAATGGGTCTTAGGCCCGCAATATCATTCAAAATGGATCTTCGATTCGACTCGACATCGGCTTGGTGTGACTAACCCATGATTGAACCAACATGGTTCTTGGGTTCGTGACAAACGTCATAGGTGACCTAATTAGGGCGTCTTTGTGGATTGACTCGGACCAACTGGTCGACATTCATGACTTGGACCCAAAGATCAATTTGGTGGACTCGTTTGACATGTGTCTTTAACTGACAAAGGCTCACTTAAGCCCAAGGTTGAAACTAACACACCTAGAATGGGGGAACAAAAGCTTAACTAGATTGACTCGACCCAACTGACTCAAACTTGATTCTGGGTTTGGGTTAGGCTTAGGGAATGGTTTGATTGAATTTGAATTTGGAAAGAATTAAAATGAGCACTTCGGCTTAGAAAGAGTTCTTTTTTCAGAAGAGACATTTTGCAAAAGAAAACTCGGGATTATTCTAATCCTAATTTGACAGCATTTCAGCTTAAAACAGATCTTTTTTCAAAAGAGGTAAATCGAGAAAACTGGGATTATTCTTATCCTAATTTGGCAACATTTCAACTTGAAAATGGATCTTTTTTCAAAATATGTAAATCGAGAAAATTCGGGATTATTCTAATCTTAATTCGACAGCATTTCAGCTTATAAATGGATCTTTTTTCAAAAGAGTTGAATCGAGAAAAATTCGGATTATTCTAATCCTAATTCGACAGCATTTCAGCTTGAAAATGGTTCTTTTTCAAAATAGGTCAATCAAAAATGACTCGGGATTTTTCTAATCCTAACTGGACAGCATTTTAAAACGGATCTTTTATCAAAAGAGGTAAATCGAAAAACTACCCGGGATTTTTCTGATCTTATCTGGACAACATTTCAGCTTAAAACGGATCTTTTTTCAAAAAAGGTAATTTTGAAATCGACTCGGATTTTTCTAACCCTAAATGGGCAACATTTCAGTTAGAAAAAGGTTCTTTTTTCAAAAGAGGTAATTTAGAAATTGACTCAGATTTTTCTAATCCTAAATGGGCAGCATTTCAGCTAGAAAAAGGTTCTTTTTTCAAAAGCGGTAATTTTGAAATCGACTCGAATTTTTCTAATCCTAAATGGGCAGCATTTCAGCTAGAAAAAAGCACTTTTTTCAAAAGGGTCGAATTTGAAAATAATTTGGATTTTTCTAATCCTAAATGGGTAGCATTTCTGCTAGAAATGGATCTTATTTCAAAAGGGTTGAATCGAGCGAAATGGGTTTGAAAAGTTTGACTTGAAATTTCGAAAAATGGGACGGTTTGAAACACGATTTTCGAAAAAAAGAGACATTGGATCCACATAGCATGTAGTCATTGGCATGTTAGGGATGCAATGCATGGGTTAGACTCTTCTAAGTCTCGGTCGGTCTCTAAAGAGGGTACATGCTAATGAAATCGATTTGTCGGGGTACCAATATACTCGTCACAGCTTGTAGCAAATGACATGTATAAGGTGGCCAACCTCCACGACTCACCTTGTTATATAAATCAGACACAGTGGACGTCATTTTCCTATCATGGGGCGAAACCCCAAAGAGAAAATGGCCCAATCCTAAAGTCTCAAATGGGTTTATGCATGATTAAATAAAATAAACAAGACAAGTAACCTAATAGCCATTCATTTGCTTTTCAAGCTTCACGGTCCCCAGCGGAGTCGCCAAATTGTGGATACGAGTAATCGCTTCCACGGGTAAAAAAAGCGTGTTTTAAAAGTCTTTGAAAAACACATTTTAAACCTTAGCATTGAAAGGAGTCGCCACTAAATTTTTATGGAATTTAGAAAACCGATTTAGAGATAAAAGATTCGTGTGAGGTTACGTATTAGGAAGATAATTTTAACTTCATTAAAAAGGCACCTAACCCCGCCCGTAATAAAACGGTCTCGACTAAGCATAATGAATGGCTATTTGGAACGAGTCATGTTGAATGCAACCATGCAATTTAAACCTAACATATGAATTTCATTCTAGTCGTTTAATGCAACTTTAAACTTCGTCAAAGTTATTTTAAATCATATGAGTTCATTAATTATTCTAGTAAACAAACAAAGGAGAAAGGGAGAGAGTGTCTTACTCATAGCATAAGAAAGACGAACGCATGTTAGAGGTTAGCAAAACAAAATATATAAAACATGAATTAGATCAAGACATGACAAGACTCGACATATGACATAAAATAAACACGTGAGACAGAATTAAGACAACATACGATTAATATAGTCAAAACTAAACCTATTCATATTGAAAACAAAACAATAACGATTAACAATGACTCAACAACAAAAATTAGAGAACTACAGCGATTAAAACTGAAATTTTGTTAAACACACGATATTAGACATTTCTAATATCATTTTATTAATAGTTTACTCTTAAACTATATGGACCTTATGCATGCATAACAAAATAACATAAAGATAAGAAGAAACATTTTTCCTTACATTGAATATGAACAATATGGGCGCAATATTTGCACACCTTCCAAATATTGTTCTTGAGCTTACATAATAAGGATGAACTCCAAATTCTTAGTATAAGAACACTCCTCTAAGTTGCACCCAAGACTACCCTTAATCTCTACAAAATACTACACTAGTATAAAATGTAGTAACCCTTTAAAATTATCTAATAACTCGTGAAACTTCTTTAAGTTTTCTAGTGTGAGAATAATGAATATATGAGAGATATAGAGATAAGCATCACATTAGAATATATGATCTAGTGAGATTAATAAGAGGTAAAACAACTCCTCTTATGCCCTCACTTGGTCGGTTATGTGCTACCATAGGGAAGGGTGGTACTTTTTCTTTTTGTCTTCACAAGGCAATAGACTAGGCATAGATTTAGGCTAGGTAATCATGTGATCTAATTCTCAATTAGAACACCTAATCAAGCCTAAAACCCTACCCTTGTAGCTCCCCAAAAACCGGTGCACCATACTATAATATGGGTGTCCATTATATCTTTATGATTTTGTCATTTGTCACAATGTCACATATGTGATATGTGACATGTAACATGTAATCTTTGCTTATAAATGTACATTTAACTAATTTAAATGCAATTTCATAACAAAAAAATTAGACTTAACATTTTAAGTCACATTTTATAATTACATGTAAATAAAATGGGTCATCTCATATTTGGTTAATATAATCTACAACAATTTGTAATTATAATCAACCAATTTTGCTTATCTCAAATGTTTCATAAACATAATGCATTCTTAGTACTATAACAATTAAATTACTAAAATGAATCTTATTTAATCATATTACAATAAGATATAATTCTCACTTACAATATAAATTTAGTTCAATTTAAGGGATTAATTAATCTGTATCGCTATACAATTAATTAATGCACATGATTAGGGGATTTGTCCTTTAGGTGTGACCTCAAGGAATCAACTGATCCGTCATACAATAGTAACGTCAAACTCAATTGAGCCAATCGTTACCGATTTATGTTGACTAGTTAACTATAATATTCATCATCTCTTTGTATTCTTATTATTGAGATTTAATTATGTGATCGCACTATTGTTGAGGACACTTACTCCAACAAACACGACACAACAACATACACTAATGAATTATGATGGATAAAACAGTAGCATGACATACGGAATACGATTTAACGAAATAAACACGAGGAAGAACGAATTAATAACAAACAACACAATACAAAATGATAAAGAACAGTAAAATAATACAAGAATGATAAAGAAAGATGGAAATTAAAAAGGAAGGAGAAGTATTAATGCACCCTCAACATACATATATCGTTGACCGTTGTCTTGAGTCGTAATCGATAGTAAAGTATAAACCGAGGGGCCTTCGTCGACGAGATTGCAATTGAACACGCTTTGTAAAACACAGATTTGCGCAACGTTTTTCAAACGCTCATAAAATCTTTGTTACTTAATGGATCGTGGATCCGAAAGATTTTTTGAACACTAGACAGAGATTAGTTATCAATACTGGTATGATAAGTTTCCATAGGTGATCAGACTTGGAAGGAAAGTGGCTTTGAAGTCACGGCTGGAACACAAAAACAGAGCAGGGGCTGCTCTGTTTTGCGCGAGTACTTAGGTTTGTTTTTAGAGTTTTCTTCTTAGCTTTTTTGAGTGTTTCTTGTGTGTAGATTGTGTATGAGTGCTCTCCCTGGTTTAATGAAGGTGGTGGTGAGTTTATATAGGGATGTTTGATAGGTTAAAGTAGGGTTTGAAGGTGAGATGAGGGGTTCTCGGGTAGCTTTGTTGTGCAGCCTTTTTCGAGTGGATCTAGGGTTTGTATGGAGAGTTTCCTTGATGTGTAAGGTAGGTAGTATGGGTAGGTAGGTGTGTAGTCGGGTTAGGGTTAATGGCTAGTCGATTTGAGCGGGTTTTGGGCTCGGGAAAAGGGCTGGAAAACAGAGGGTAGAGGGCTGGTTTTTGGCTCGGTTCCGTTTGGGGCTCGAAAATCAAGGCTAGGGAGTGTCTCTAATGGGGTTTGATAAGTTGACTAGGAAGAGGAAAGATTGGGTCGAAATCGTATCGCAAATTGGGCTCAAATTGACTTCAAAACGAACATAAAAGACCATCGCAAACTGAGTTTATAAACATCGTTTTAAAACAATAATGAGACGGAAAATCCAAACAATTGAAAGACGACTTTTCAAGTCGGGTGAAGACTCGGTTTTAAAATGAATTAAATAATGAATCTCTTTGAGACAGAAATCTATTTTAAATTTCATTTAAAATATAAATCGTCGATGCACCCATTTTACATCGTAAAACGAACACAAATATTGATAAGGTCAAATACAAAATATACGTTGTCCTATCATCATCAGGTGTTTGGCGGTGAAGCAGGAGCTAGGGGAGCAACCTCCTTTGATAATCCAGTTCAGGCAACAACCAACAAGCACAGTCATGCTCAGTCCAAGGCAAACCAAGTCTAAACAACAGAGTTTTCAGAAACAACCAAAGGCAACCATGTCCAAGCAACACACACCCCAGCCATAACACTTTCAGGAGTTCATGATCAAGCAACAATAGCACCAACACAAGCAATGCCAACCAGAGTAACAAGGTCCCAAGCCAACAACAACCAGAAGGAACCCACAGATACTAGCAGCAGTTCTAGACCAGATATCCTACAACAACTGTCCAAGCAAGGGCTCCAACTCCTTTTCCCATCAAGTTGAGACCCTTGGCTACCAAAACATCCAGGAGAAGGTTTCCAGATTATCCCTAGAAGTCCAAGAAAAATAGCCCACAAGTTGATGAGTCACTGTGAGAGCCAGGCAGGTTTCAAGACCAATGAATGAGCAAAGGCATTTTACTTTTTGTCTGACCCTCAGTAGCAATTAATAAGGATGTTGGGAAGGTCGTAGCAGTCCCTCTCAAGGCTCCATTTGAAGCAACAAACAGCTAAGACAAGCCCCTCAACAACCTGCACTGCATTGCCGTTTCAGGAAAGGGACAAGGATGCTTTTTCAGTCACTTTTCTGAAGTTGTTTGCAGTCTGTTTAGCTCGTCTTATTAGTAGACTTTTCTATCTATTTTGTTGTTATTTCAAGGCTCATTTCAAGCCCTTAGATGTAGCTTTATGTTGTGTGGTAGAGATCCCATGTAATGCTCTATATATAGAGCCTTTTGATGTAAACAAGAACTCAGAATGCTTGAATGAAAAAACCAGAGTTCTTACTCTTTCTTTGTTAACCTGTGCCAGTTTTGGTTAGCTCAAAACCCTCAACAAACTTGTGCTAGCCTTAGTTTGTTGGCCTAAGCTTTAGTCATTCACTTGTGCTAGTCTTAGCGAGTGAGTTTTGCTTAGGATTCACTGCATTTGAGACTGTCTGTGCTTGCCTTGACAGTGTTGAATACAGGGTTAATTATCTTGTTTTAGTTGTTTACTTGTTGTTCTCTAATTCCTGCAACAGCCCCTAGTTTGGTGTATCATGCGGGATTTCTATAAATGCATGTATCGACGGATACGGGTATCTACACATAGATTTACATGTTGACGAAACGAGATTATCTAAGTTAACGTTTTAGCGATAGCTCGACTCTAATGTATGCAGAAAGTGCCCTTGTTAAAGGACTAAATTGATTGATTGAATTGATTGATTGATTAATTGTGTAGTGGTCAAATTGATCGGTCAATGCAAACGAGACGGGTACCCAGAAGAATCGGGGCTTACGTGGTCGACTGATCAAGCACGTAGATGTCGATAACTTAGAGTAAGGTCTAGAATGCAAAGAGAGATAAGAGAAGGGGCGGAACACTCGCGTGCCTTAAAAGTGAGAACGGAGCTCTCCTTTTATAGCAGAAAATAGGAAGAGTTCAAGAACAACTCAAACTTTGGAAAGAATGGAGAAAACAAGCTGGGGAGAGGTGCAGCAGGAACTGCGATCCTTCGAAGAGGCGCAACACTTGCTGCGTCATTTCCCCCGAGGTTTCCTTCTGCAGAAGAAAGATTTCCACGTTTCTATTACGGAATTGTGGTTGATCTATACTTCCATTTAAAAAAGATACGAGATAATATTTATCAAAAAGAGAGAGAATTTGAAAATATAATAAAATATCCAGAATATTTCTGCGCGTTCCGACTCGGAGTTTTAAAACGGTTTCTAGAAAATGAAGCGGTTTTGGACCCGGACTCTAAATGAATTCTAATAACTTTCAAAACGACCGTACCGGTGCTTAGATGACGACCAAGGGGTATACACAAGTGTTTGAGCTATCACTTGACGATAAACTTACGAATATTCATAAATCGTTCCGCGTACCAAACATGTGGCCCAATCATCACTGGGTGGTTGGCGAAAGGTGTAGAAACGAGGTATCTACACATATATTTATAATTTTCCTTAAATTCAAAACTATTTACGTTAACACTTTTTGCTATTGAAGTTTAAATATACTCCGTATAAAAAAACAGTTGGTCTTACTTTAGACGGATCATTTTGGTCTGAAGCAATAAGACGGGATTTTGTAACCACTTTACAGTTAAATGTAATCACTATTGAAAACAAGTTGATATAAGTTGTAGTTACATTTTATCAAAAAGTGACAACATAATCCCGTCTTATTTTTCAGACGGAAATGGTACGTCTGAAATAAGAATCTGCGAAAATAAAATTGTGCTTGGTAATGTATAACATTAGAATATGCAGAGAGATTAAGGTGTTGGGGTTCCTCAAATAGCAACATGCCTAAGAAAACTCTTGAAAACTAAGAAGATTGGAGTGGCTTATTCGTTTATGGATAATCTAACTCATGCGTTTATTCTTTTTTTTAGTGTGAAGGACGTCACAAGAAAAAATTTAGTTGACATCTACCGATCAACTTGTTTGTTTATAAATAATCGACCATAACGTTTTTTTGACACTCAAACCCGTTACTTTTAAATGACTAAACCAATGTGGCATTGAGTTTTTTTTTTTGGTGTAGATCATCCGATTTAGTCCGGATTTGAATCGAGTAGAACCACTACGAAGGGAACGTTCTCCCTCATTAAATGAGTAAACCAATGCGGCATTGGGTGAATCACAATTTATAAGGGGAACATACAAGTATACAACCCTGGTTACACAAGTTCTCATTTGAGACTTATTGCTCTGATTAAGGGCCCTTGAGTTGAAATAATTCTTATCGACTGAGCATATTTACAATCAGAATTAACAAAATCAAAATATGTGAACACATTAAATCTAGTTTTAATAAGGCAAGCTCTTAGAGCTTGAGCTAATAACCAATGACTTAAGCTTAGAAGACTCCCCTGAAGCATTTGCCCTTCTAGTAATAACCTCCATATTGTTATACAAACTTTGTTGAACCATACTCTTCATCAACCTCTTCCCTTCTCTATTACCCGTGTCACGGGCTGGTGATCCCATCGACATTTGCCTAGTCGTCTGAGGCCCGGAATGTGGCCCGACAACTGAGTCGTGTCTCTCATCTTTAAACCATTGTAACAACTTAAGAGCCCTCTTTTGTGCTAGAGGGCTTCCCAACAAAGCCACTTCTAGAAGAACGGGTACGATCCCGGCTTTTGACATCTTTTCTCTTTTTCTGGAGCTTTGGTGAGCTAATACCATAAGCACATAAGCCGAGAGTTCTTGGCATTTCGGGTTTTCATCCCACGTTAATATGTCAATCAAGCATTCTGGCACATCTGAATTGTCCTCCAAGGCCTTCTTACCTTTCAAAGTTACCACTAAGTTGCCCAATGTTGCAAGGGCATTTTCAGTCATTTTTTCCTTGGATGATGATAATGTACTTAAGAGAATGTCTACAACCCGATTCGAGATCAATAACCCATTATTCTCTATGACTGCAGAGAAATTGTATAATGTACCAAGACAGGATTCTTTGGTTTGGTCGGAGGTCGATTTTGATTGAAGACTGCCAAGTAAAAAAGGAAGAAGTTTTAATGGGTTTAGAGTAAATTGTGTGTTGGATAATGAAGATATGGAGAAAAGCAATTGTGAAATAACACGTTTTGTTGGTTCATCTGTTCTATCATCAATTTCTAATGGCAGTTTCAATAAGATTCCTGCTTCAAGAATTAGAGCTTTGTTCCTGCATAACATCATTAGCAATTTGAGTTTGAGTAAGAGTCCATTCATTAGCAGGAAAGTTGGTTAAGTAATTAATCTAGAGTCTAGAGACAACACTAGATAAGTAGATAGGTTGGTTAACTAAGGTATGGACAAATATTGACCTGTTGAGAGATGTGTCGATATATTAAGATATCGACATATCGTAATTTAGGAATACGGTATATTAAATTATATCGTAGAGAATAATGTTGTTATTTTCTAGCATATAATATATGTGGTTACCGATATTAAGAGATCTTCGGTAGTATTATATATATGCACTCTAATTGTAATAGTTAGAAACACGAACGAACTATCAATAATATAACGATTTCCTTTATGAAACTCTCCCCTCTCAATTTCTAACATGGTATCAGAGCCTCTCGCTCTTGAGGCATAAATACACGACATTTTTAAATTAGAACTCCTTATCATACACACAACTTAGATTACCAAGGGATTGTAAAGTAGCCTAAATAATACAAAACTTTCAGTTCATCTAGTAAATTATTAACTAGATCAATCTAATTTCCATGTCCCCCTTAATAATGCAAGTTAAAATTGAATGATGACATCAATATTTTATGTATGAGATCAATAATTCAATATGATTTGGCCAAACTTTAATGAATTATTTTGATTGGAGTGTAGAAATGTCAGCTTGGAGGGTGTCATTCCACCACCCATCACCTTTTAGTGGACAAAAGGCGCACCTTGCGGCCTGCCTTGAAACTTATTGCTTCCTAGTTTCATTTCATCTGTCACATGCATGCATATTCACATACTTTTTTTTATATATACTACTCTATCCATTCCTATCTCAGTTGGACTTGATTCATACGGGACGATCTGTCTTATTGCTTTAGACGGATCAAACCTCCTTACAAAAGAACAAGTGAAACAAATTGGGGGATTATCCATTATCCCTCCCTCCACCTGTTCGTTTGTTAAGGGGTTTGACCCGTCTGAAATAAAAAAAACGGATCGCCCTTTTTTAAACAAAAACACGGGTCGCCCCTTTTGAAACAAGAAACACTTTTTATTTGAGGTGTAAATTCATTGAAAAACCTTGACTAAAAATATAAATAGAGTCCGTTTTACTGATGGGTTAAGGAATGTTGTTAGCAATTTGTGTTAGAAGAGGGTCTATAACTTGATGTTTCCGTTGAAAAATGATCAAATGACTTAAATTTGTGATTAGTTGAACCTCTTCCAAGTAGTTTCATTAGGGAGTTTAGCCAACAAAATGACTTAAATTACAATTAACAAGTAGTGAGATTTTGGTACTCTTAATCTTACAATAATATAAAAAGGCTTGTTGAGCCTCCATTGAAGTGACACGTGTCACGTCTTAACTTCTTGCCACATATCACTTTTATAATTAATAACAAAAAATAATAAGAAACCTACATAATTGTTGTACTTTTATTTTATCTTGCCTTTTTGTATACCTTACAAAAAAAACTAAATTTCATATTAAATATCTTAATTGATGCCCATTATTACATCTTGTTTACCAACTCTTTGTAATCTATACATATATATATATATATATATATATATATATATATATATATATATATACAATAACATAAAAAAGTCTACATTGAGTAGCTAATAGAATGACACATTGTGAGTACAATTCCATGTTAAATTAAAAAAATATATTAAAAAAATCTATACAATATTATAAAAAGCCTACATTGAGTAGTATTAGAATTCCATGTGACAACTTCATAAGCCTTCATCCATTGTTTTTACATACATTAGTACATTAACACTGTCGACTTTTCTAATTCCGTAGTATATTAATCATCACCATATTCAACCATCATATTAACTTTGTAATTAATTGTTATTACCATATATATTATATAAAACAATTCATTTACAACCCTTTGAATGCCTAAACCATCACCCCATTCATCTCCAATACTAATTTTACAATATTTTTTATCACTATAAATATTATATAAATAAACTTATTATCTAAAAACTCTTTGAATGCCAACTTTTGAATGTGTTTTTTTCTTAATTAATAATGATGTCACCAAATTTTAATCTACATAATTCAACTTCCAAGCAAATTAGTATTATTTAACATTTCCTATTTAACATTGTTTCTTTGTTTCCTATAAAATAGTCATGTGATGGGTACACATTTGAGTAGTTTATTTGACTTCCTTGAATTTTGTATGATCAATTACTAATTCGTGTATTATTTATTTATTTTTCTTATATTGTGTAGGCGGTAATGAAGACGCATTGATAAAGTCATAGGCTTAGCTAACTAACAACGTCATGCAATGGTAAAATTATATTTCTCAATTGGTAAGTTCAATCTTCCATTCTCTTTGAAAGTTTTTTTTTTGCCTAATCAAATTATAAAATTTATGGAAGTTAATTTTGAAGATGATAAATAATTTAGGATAAAAATATGTATTAATGATGGATATCGAATTTTATATGATCTTCGTTGAAAAAATAACTTTATAATTGCTAATTTTCATTTTTGCGCCTAATCTCATATTACACCTTTTTTTTTCTTTTGCCATTATTTTCTTACTACATATTATTGTCATTTATATTATTTTAACGATAAATCATTCAAAGGGATACAAGAGTTAAGCGTGAAAATTAGATCGATCATAAACCTAAAAAATGGACCACGTCTCATTTTTTGTACCTAATATTCTATTATGCCCTTTTTTTTTTCCATTTACCATTATTATCTTATCACAAAATGTCATTTATATTATTTAAAAACGATAGATCATTCTAAGGAAACGAGAATAGAGTGTAAAATTTAAACCGATCATCATAACTCAAACCAATAAAGAGTTTATCTGTGAAAGCAAAAATTTGTAAGTTATGATAATTTTATTATTATCATGTAATTATAATTTGTTAAAAAGTGGTATATAACTTGACCAAAGTAGAGGATGGTGGCATTGAAATTGACCAACTTAAATGAAAACATGAATTTTCAATTAAACTATTGGCATCTCTTCGAAGTAATATGTATTGTTATAGGAGTATCTTACTATTCGCTCTCTCATAATTTGAATGACATTAACTAAAAGAGTTGTGGCGTTATCATCGCCCTAAATTATTATCCACATTAATACATTATTGCTCACACGTGGCGTTTTTTACAAATTCCGTTTATTTTGACTTATAAAAAAATGGTGTTTGGTAATAAAGTAAACAACAAAACACAAAATATAAAATATTGTCTACAAGTTAATTATAACTCTAAATAGTTTATATACAAGTCGAACTATAGAAAAACATTATGTACATAATATAATGCTATTCTGATCTTCAATTTTCGAATATTTTTTATGACCTTAAATGTTATCTATCCATGATATGATTTTGACTGTAAGGAGAAATTATCATGAGAAGTTGGTAACAAAAATTTCTAACCCCTATTTATTTTTAAGTCGAAGAATAAAAAAAATGGAGATATCAATTGATCACATTGTACATTTGTACCCACTACATCGTATTTAAAAGAAAAAATATATTAGAAAATGGTAAAAGGATATCCAGAAAAAACCCGTGATTTTTCACGGATAGCAAAACTAGTTATATTATTATATTGCGTGCTCTCTTAATATTCACTTGGCGTGGCCTTTTGAAAGTGCCACTCTATTATTACCTAACAAGTCATTGACTGACTATATATTGATAAAAGATCTTCTTTGAATATTGTATGCAGTGCTTGTATGAGATGTGGTGTTAAGGATCCCCTTATACTAAAAGAATAAAAAGACTATTAAAAGTTTTTTGTTTAAATAATTTTTTTATAATTAAACTTTTTTATATCATATTTACAATTAGGTTATACTATTAAAAGCAATAAAAAACTCTATTGTTTATAAAAATGGTATGATATTTTTTCAATTTCTGTAGACATATTGATAAGATATTTTGATTTTATTACGTAAATTAAATTAAATGGATTATGTGAGAGAATTATTTATATTGTTATTATTTTTAAATTTATTTATTTTTACATATATTGAGTAAATAAGTATATTTATTACAACGCATATCTTATCCGCTCGTATTACCAATGTCATAACTTCGTGTTTATATCACGCCTTTAATGAATATAATGATATTTATAAAAATAGAGTTAACTATATTATAGTTTCAGTAACACCGACAATTTTATTAGCAGTAAAAGTGTTGCACCTTATCTTTTTTACCTTTTAATACAATCCCCCTTATACTAAAAGAATAAGAAGGTCTCAAAAAAAATTTCTCCAAAAAGCATCTTTTTAATTAAGGTAGCTAATAACAGTTAAGTACATTAACTAAATAAAGAAATTTATATTTATATTAATTTATTCCATTTAATTGTTATATTTTCAATAAAAATAATCATTTCATCAAGTTATATTATTTTTTACTAACTTCTAACCTATTTTAATTAAACTATAAATAAAATTTTATTAATACTATTATTTGAGAAAGACTTGACTCATATTACGTATAAAACAAAATTATAAACAATTTTTATTACTTTTGTGATAAAAAAATTGAGAAAAAATATAAATTGGGATCACTAGCTTTGTGATATAAAAATATTTTCCTTAAAATACATTTCAACACGTTACTCAATTTTCTTAATTACAATATTACTTTTCAGTTTCAACTTTGTAGGTTCAAAGCAAAATGCAATGACAAGAAAAATGAACAACTAATGAGATACCACTATTATCCAAATAGTTTATTAGACATAAAATATTTCTATATGACGTGCATTTATGCACGGGGTCTAAATTAGTACATTAATAATAAATTATATAAATAAATTTCAAATGGAGTTATATGAGTGATGTAAATTTTTGTTCTCTAATATTTTTACTTAAAAAACCGCGCAGTTGCGCGGGATTAATACTAGTTTGTTAGTAATATAATTTAATTTAATACTCTCATGTTAATGGCGGATCACTCTTATTACTCTACACCACCAGGCACCAACTCATAATAATGCCAATAAGAGATAAAGACAGTTAGTTAATTGATGGGATAAATTATTTTAATTAATTAATAACGCCTTAATTATTCCAGGACTATTCTTAGCGTCAGCTTCCCTATTGGATCGAATATAAGGATTCCACTTTCATCTTTTGGATTCCTAGATCCTACCTTTCTTATTTTCACGATATCCAAATGCATGGGTTTCCACTAATTGCCTTCATCCTTTGTTCATACTTAGAATGTGATTCCTGCGACATAGTTATTTGTTTGTCTTCACTTTTAACGCATAAATCAAATACTGGAACGTGCATTATTTGTGAGTTATGATATTAAATGACAAGTGATCAATAATGATGTAGTACACATGAAAAATCTTCTAAATATAAAAAGCTAAATAATTGAATTAAAAAAAGTCAAAAATAAAATAGGTAAACAATTAAACATGACGGAGAGTGTACATCGTTGATATATACTCCCTCCTAGTCGGTCATTTCTTCCCTCTTTCCTTATTGGGTAAGTCGGGTTTTCTTCCCTCTTTCCCTTTTTGGATGTAGGGTGGTATGTTTTGTGTGGTCTAAATTCATTTGTAAGTGGGGTAGTGTGTTTTGTGTGGTTCATATTCATTTTCTTAATTTTTGTGTAAAAGGGAAAGGGGAAGAAATGAGTGACTAGGAGGGAGTATAACTTTTTGATCACTATGTCTCAATCTTTTGTTTATCTTTAATTAAAATACCTCTTATAAATAATAAAAATACAAACAAAAGATTGGAAAAAAGAGAGTATTTACAAACTGAATTTAGTACTAAAATATGAAAAATAACATTATTATACTTTACAGTAAATTAGTGTTAAATAACCTATAAAGTTAGGCCGTATACAAAAGGGAATATGGTCGTGGAGTATATGCTAATATGGTACGGTCAATCTATTAATTAGTTGGTATAATTCACACTATTTTAGTGTCAAAGTATTTTATTTCTATTTTAATTTATAAACCGCATTTAATTAATTTATATTTATCGTTAAACATAATGTGTTATTTCAGGTCCCAAGACAAAATAATTTAAAATTTCTCATATAGTTAAGGTGGACCTCTTGTTTTATACTCTGTAAACGATAGTTAAATTGATGGAGCTTTTAAAGTTACTCCTAGTTTAAAAATGTAATCGAGAATTGAAATATACTTGTACACAAACAATGGTGAATAAGATTAGTCTGACTATGAATTTATGATATGAGTGAGAAGTAAAACATTAAAGCAACCTTTTATTTGTGGTTTTTAGTGCATAAATAGTCAACAAATTAAATATTGACGGTTAACCATCATGTACTACTAATTCTTTTATCTCTTACGAAAAGTAAGTAAGTTACTCATCATGTCATCCCCCACTTAAATTAATCATTCGATAAGTCTTGTTCCATACTCGTATATTGGATTTTCTGATAATGAGGTTATGTCTCTCCACAAGACATTACAAACATGAACAACGACTACACAATCAAACAATGCGCACTATTAGTCAACTTGTGCCAACATTAGCTCACTTTCCATTTTATCACTTAGCATGAATGGGCGTGTCTAAACAGTAGGTCTACCTTGTGACGGGTCGGACCTTGCGACGGGTTTTTCCTCTAACAAAATGGGTAGAGGGAACATGTGGGGCACCCCCCATGTGCTTCCCCTTTTCCCTTAAATGGGTCATTTGTGAGGGGAAGTGGTACCCGTCGCAAGCTTGTGACGGATACTGCCCGTCACAAACAAGAATTTGTGGTGTCTAAATACTAGATATCATACTTTTGTGAAAAGTGTTCACCAAATCAATGTTTTTAATAATTTTAAATTAACTAACATCAATTAAATATAGGAAAATCTATTGATATTGTTAGTTTTGCTAGAACATAAAACCGATTGTTGGCCTTAATAGCGGATCTTGAAATACTCCCTCTGTCCCGGTCATTTGTTTACCATTTCCATTTTAGGGTGTCTCATTCATTTGTTTACCTTTCTTTATTTGGATGGTAACCTATGAGTAATTTGATCACCTAATGGGACTTTTGTCCACATGTCATTCACTAAGCACATCCACAAGAGGTCCCCTACCATTTTCTTAATAATTGTGTCAAAATGAAAGGTAAACAAATGACCGGGACGGAGGGAGTAAATAATAAGGGGATTTAAGACTTAAACGCATCATCTCATAGGGGAATACAATCACATACTCTCTCTATCCCGGTCATTTCTTCTCTTATTCATCTTTTGAGTGTCTCAGTAATTTGTTGTCATTTCTATATTATGAAGGTTTTATATGAGTAATTTGAATCTCATTGGGACTATTATACACTTATCATCAACTAAGTAGAACCACAAATAGTCTCATACACTTTTCTTGATTTTTGTGCCAAAATGAACAAATAATAACCGCGACGAAGGGAGTAATTATCAGGCCCAAGGGGGTCAAATGCTAATTTATTCAATGAAATATACCTAAAGCTAAATTGTTAGGGGGAGACCGGACCCCCACCCAACATAACTAAGGCCTCTATTTACTTGAAGCTTCAATTATCGGCATAAACTTTTGATTATAATGGTCTCTTAAGTCTTATCAGATACTCCGTATTAATAATCCACAAACTAACTTTAAAGACATGTGAGCTACTTTTATACAATCAATTTTAAACCTTTATATTAAACCTTTATATTAGTAATCTCATAAGCCACTTTATTAAATGTAAAATATAATTATACTCGAGTTTATGACGTCTTCCATTGCAAATCTATTATATGTCAAAGTACGTTTTTTTTTCCACAGGCGATGTTATGACTTTTTTTTCCACACACATCTCCATTGAACCTTAATTACTACTCCTTTTGGTCATTTAGATAGGTTTTACATTGGTATCTCATTTATTCGTTTATATTTCTATATTTAGAAGATTTTTAATGAGTAATTTGATTATTCAATGGAAATATTGTCCACCTGTTATCCAATATTTCTACCTATAAATGTTTACGGAGTATTTCTCTTGATCTTTGTGCCAAAATTAAAGATAAACAAATAACCGGATGGAACAATAATGAAAAACCACTTTATGAATAAGTTTTTATCTAATAAAAGTAAAACCAATAGTAGTATTGAAGAAATACACCAACTTCTGATTCATCTCTTTCAATGTGATTATGTGACCATAACAGTTTATCGTATGTATAACTAAAAACATGACATACGCTGTAATTAAGCAAATAAAACATTGAAACGTCAACAATTCAATTTAAAAAAAAAACATAAACATTAGTAACTCATCCAAAAGAAATAAAACTTACGTAAAAGTACCGTCGGCAAGGTGCGTTAACGCCTTAGCAGCCAAACAACGGCGAGAAACGACGTCGGATCCAACCATAGACACCAAAGGAGGGATTACGCCGAGCTCGGCCAAAGTTTTCCTGGCATGTACATCCTTTGAAGCCAAACAAATTATCACTTGCGCCGCGTTTTCTTTCTCCTCCCAATTCCCAAATAATAGCTCCGTAACTGCTTTTTGGGGCGAAACCTCGGTCTTTTCGTTCGCATCAGGATTCACTATTTCCTGTGTTTCCTCTGTTTTAAACTCTAATGACTCATGCATTATAATCTCGTTTAAGGTATTATCGTCGTTATTAGGAGTATACGTTAAGGGATGACTTTTTGTTTGTTTTTTTGAATTAAGGAATAATCGACGCATTTTAAGGAAAAATTGTAGTTTTGATGAATTAGTACTGTTCCATTTTGATGAAGACGATGGAGAAGAAGAGGTTTCTTCTTGCATAGTGAATATTATAGTGGGAGTTTGTATTATTTTCTTTTTTTGGGTTGAAAATTTGAATTATATGTTTTGACGGGTTTATATACTAGGTAGCACCAAAACGGACACGGACACGGACACGACACGGACACGTGATAAGGCATCTTGTGAAATTTAGGACACTGCATTTAAATTTAATAAAATATCTATTTTATAGTTATAAATAACGTACGATTTTATTTTTGATTAGTATTTGATATTAAAGGTAAACAATTGAAAGTAAAATTTGACTTTAACTATAATTTATTTATATTTCCCACCCAAAATCATCTTCTAATCAATCTCTTTTAATCTTCAACCTCTAGTTCCTTATTTATAGGTGTCCGTGTGTCCGACACGAAACAGCTAAGTAGGAGTAGTGTCCGTGCTACCTAGTTTATATAAGGGTAATGGGATTGCTATGATTTTGGAATAACTAATGATGAAGTATCAAGGATTTGGGGAAATTAATTAATGAATGAATGGAGAGAGGGAAAAAGAAAGCACATGAAAGGGAACAACAAAGTCTGAAATCTGAAGCCATCTAAGTGTGACAAGAGAGATTTTGATTTACAAAATAAGTGGAAGTGTGTGGTGTGTTGGGCTCATATTCCGGTATTTTTCCACGTCAAATTCCGCCCTGCTTTCATTTTATGCAAATTGTCGTTTAGCATGGATTATGGATAATACTAGTATTTAAACCCGTGCACTGCACGGGTGGTAATGAAAAATATTATTAAAAGTAAAATTAAAATTTACATACTTATAGGTGTAGTAGATTACTGAATTTTAGACTTTGCATGGCCATATACTTATACATAGTATGTTTCTTAATTTTATTCGAAGTACTCTTTTTTTTTCACTTTCTAAATTATGAGAGATGAAACTTGAAAAGTGGATATATGATTATGTAGATATAAAAACATATTCCGTATTTATCTGCGACATTTAATGTTACACATTATAGTACATTTTTAACCATATTACCAATCTTATGTTTTCTCCTCTCAATTATTTCTCTCTCACTGATATATGATTATTTTGGACCGTTTCCCCTCCTTATTTTCTTATGTTTCATCGCATTTAGTTTTGTTTGGCGTCGGTTTTTATCGTATTTTGGCCCTCATCTCGTGTACTCTCATACCATTTAATTCCGTCTCAATCCACAGGAAATATGTCAAGACAAGGACGAGACGGGATGAGAACCGAGAAACCGTCACAAAAACTAAACTCAATGAAGAAAGGAAGAAAAGGAGAGGAAGAAGAGAATACAAGGGGCTCAGCCGGCCAAGCCACCGGCAGCCGGCCAGCCGGCTGAGCACCCAAGACTCAACCAAGGAAGGAAGAAAAGAAGAGAAAGAGCAGAGGGGCTCAGCCGGTCCACGCCACCGGCAGCCGGCCAGCCGGCTGAGCACCCCCAATACACTTTACAAAACTTGGAAATTTGGACAATCATCAGGTGGTCTCAGCCGGTCCAAGCCACCGGCAGCCGGCCAGGCTGGCCGGCTGAGACCTATCTCACACGAGAAATTCCAACTTTGAAGTCAGTGGGGCTCAGCCGGTCAAGGCCACCGGCGGCCGGTCGACCGGCTGAGACCTCCACTCCGCATTTCCACTTCCTTTCTTATTTTGAACCCTAAATCTCACCAACCTATATATACCCCTCTCCTAATTCATTTTAGACACACAACCCTAGACATATAAACCCTAGATTTTAGCCTTCAATATTCCTAATCACTACTCTAATCCTTTGGTAATTAGCACTAATTACTCTAGTTTCCTACTTAGTTATTCTTAGATCTAGTCTTTCCTTTAGTTGTTTTTGAACAATTGAGTTGTAATTTGAAGAGAAGAAGACATTCTCATTTGATTATTAATCCAAGTTCCATCCTTTATTACAAGTTTTGGTATAATTCCTCATCTTTATTTTCATTACTAGTCTTCTAATTACTTGTTCTTGTTTATTTGCTTAGTTTTTATGTTGAATATGCCTTCTCTTGTTTGTTCCATATCAAAGTTTTCGTCTTTATTGTTCTTCATCATTAGCATGAGTGAGTAGTGTTAGACTAGGGGAAGATGGGGGATTTAATGTGAGTTTATGGGTTGATTATGGTAATTGGGTGTAAAAATTTAGTCTTTTGGTAGTCTATTTGTTTTGTGCACACAAGGTGTTTGTTGAAATGCTTGAATGAGTAATTTGAGTCTTTCTCATGCTTTATTGCTAGTTTGAGTGAGAGCTTGAACTTGTATTGTCGTTGTGTGTGTTTTGGATGTTTAGGGAGAGGTTAGGGCGAGAACCCAATCGAACCTTAGACTAGGGCTTGTCTCGCATCGAGAGTTGGAGGCTTGCTCTTTAATCCGTCTTACACCGAGAGGTGGAGACATGTTTAGACTATCTTTAGACTAGTCCTAATCCCCCCACCATAATTGACTCATACTTGCATTAATGAACTCATCCACCCTAGTTCCTTTTAATTATTGTTTTTACATCGCATCTTTACCTTCTTGTTAGACTAGTTTATTATTATTCCTCTTCAACTTGCTACTAGCTAGAACTAAACTAGAACTTAATTAAACCGCCTTAGAACCATAATTACCGTCCCTTGGGATACGACCCTTGCAATACCCAACGATAACTCGTTTGCTTGCGAGGTTAAGTAAAACTCCATCACTCACCCACAATCACCTAAAATCAGCGTTAGCCACGCGCCATTAACGGACTACCGTGAGATAATTCACCATTCCATCACTGCACCTAACATTAACCTTCAACTGGACCACAACCTTCCTCTCAACCAATATATCTGCAGCCCCCATAATCAACCATCACCCGTCACCACCACCTAATACACATTTCACCTTCTCACTCTAACCACTTCTTATTACACCTCTCTCTTGCCTCCATCATCCTCTGCGTCCACCACCTTTTCTCCAACATGGGTGCCATCCTCTGATCCTACTCCATGCATAATCTCAAACCCTGATTATGCCCTTATGAAACCCCGACTCTCACCTGATCATTATCCACCTATTACAACCCTCTCCTCGACTACGACCTCCCACCTTCGGCATCGTCCCTCCATTCGCCTTTTAAGTCACCAAATACTAATATATAGGTTTATTTCTATTCTTTTGTTAATGAGTCATGTTATCACTTGCCTCTTAACATTATTCATCATTTTATCTTGCAATAAATATAACCTATACAACAATAATGTTTTTCACCGGTTACTTATTCATTCATCTTCATGCCAGACTAAATCTAACTATAAATTATACTAAATCAAACACAATATGAAAAATCTATTTGACATGAGTGAATATCATCCACGTCTACTTGAGGTAATATACTTGAAACTTGAAAGTTGATTGCACAATAGGTTTAGTAAAAATTGTGTAACTGTTAAAAAACCAGGTACGAATCATAAATAAATAAAGATGAAATAAGTACACTTGTTATGTAAATAGGCAAATAGGCACGAAAAGATGACTCATTTTAGTTTGCGATTAACAGTAAGATGGTCACAAAAAACAAAGGAAATGGTAGGAAAAAGACGTTTCTCAGTAACTTTATTAAATTTTCAATCACTATTTTGATCATATTATTGTTGCATGACTTGTATTAAAAATAAAATAGATAAACAAATGATCTTGTTGGAGGAAGTATTGAATAGAGGATATAATCAATCAAGTGACCAAAGGAAAGGTTTCAGTAGAACAGATAAACAATAGTAGTAGTCCATTATTACAAACTGTAAGCAAGTAGTGAGTAGATAATTTGTATCTTTCTTTTTGTCTAATGTACTCGTAGTCTTTAATTTGAACACTTACTGAACGTAGATATCTGCAAAAATTGAAGCAAAGAATGGTAAGTACTCTGTAGTAACTAAATAAAAAAGTGCAAGGTATTTTGAAACTTATAAATTCATTACAAATTACAAACAATTAAAACGTAAGGAATATAAAAACTTATTATTGGTAGTATATTAAAAAAAATTAATCTGAAGTAGCTAGAACCTCTCTTAAATAGTACTTCTTATAGAAAAAATACAAAGAAAAAAAGTTAATTATCTGTGACTACGAAATAAAATAATTCTTGGGCTCGATAGACCGAAAAGGAAAATCGTACCTCGAATTATCCGCAATAAGAATGATGGTGGACTTCCTTCATAGTCGGATATGGGCTCGATAGGCCTAGGACTCTCTGTCAAATACTCAAATAGAGCCGATATGATGGTGGCCTTTCGAGGCAACCATAAGAGTGACGGTGGATTACTTCAAACACATATCAGATGAATTTAGAGTAAGATATAAATGTAAAACTAACACACTGATGGACGATGGTGATGCAAAAAATGAGGAATATTGATAAAATTGGTTATAAGATATGGGGTAATGGGATAGTGATATAAGATGACAGAAAATAATACTACAAAATATTTTGTTCCCAAAATTATAGTTCTTCCTGTACATTATGCTATGGTCAATTGCAGCATAAATCATGAATCAATCAAGTTAAATTAACAATAGTTTTATTTTAAGTTCCGTCAATTACGGCTTAATTCATGTATCTTCTATATTATGTACTTTCTTAATATCTCGTTAAAGATTCTGACCTAAGATTATCTTTTTAAATCTGACGTGTAGGGTTTGACACGTGGCATATTATTGGGTAGTGACAAATGGTTGAAAACACTCACAGGCGGAGTGATTTTTTTGTATTATGAGGTGTGTGATTGCCTTGGACGCGGCAAAAAATAATAATTCATGTCAGCCGACCCCATTCATTTTGTGTCTAAGGCTCTGATATTGTTGTTGTTGTTGTAGTATTACCCCTCAAGTCTATTCTCTCAATACTCTACCTTCTCTCTCGTATCCTCTCCCACCCAACATGGCCAAGACGTTCGATGCAACGCATCATCCACCATCACTGATCAAGTACCTCGATGCCAACCCCAATCTCAGAAGCCCCCCATACTAACCACCATCACCACCATGTACGTCCTCCAACTACCCTGCCCCTTCTTATCTTCACCTTCCATCCCATACGCTCCCTAACGTACTCCAAAATAACCACCATCCATGCACTGGTTATCTTCGAAACTACAATATATTTATGAATTGAGTAATACTTGTAATATTATTGATTTAAACATAATTTATAAAAAAGACTGTACAACTCCTTTTCTTTTAATATGTAGTAGTTTATTCCTAATTGTTAGTAGAATGTCGTCTTGTCCAGCCACCCAATTCATTCAAAAAGAAGTATCACATCATTTTTTTTCTTAATATCCTTGTTAACTTTTGCATGAAATAGTAATTTATGTATTAATGATCATGATTATAACGTAGTAATAGTTTGTGTGATCGACATATAATTAATCGATTCCCATTTGTATAATGATATCCATGTCATAAAACATTTTCCTAATAGTTCAATTTCCCGTGCAGTATAACGACATATGTGTATTATTTATAGCCCGTATAATTTTTTGCTTTCAATTTGTTAGAATATGAAATATACCAATGTACTCAAATTTTATGTAAACTGGGTTGTTTAGGTGGTGTATGTGACACCCTCAAATTTGCGGAAAGAAAAACAAGTAATTTAAAAAATAAAAGATGAGAATACATAACAAAGGTGTCTTAAATAAAAAGGTTCATAACAAAAAAAGAAATAATATTATACAAAATAAATATCCAAAACGGGAGACATATCTCCCGTATAAATACGGAAATAAAAGAGTGTATAATAATATACAATCCTAAGAACCGAATATAGGTCCAAGGTAAATACTTCGCTCGCTAGCTCGTCAATGTACCCAAGTATGCATCACAAACCTGCCAACCGCATTAATATAAACACGGAAGCCACAGTCAGTGGGGAGTAACTCCGAGTTCTCCCAGCCACGAAATGTCGAGTTTAATAAAACATGAATAACATAAAAGAAATGTATATGGAAAATACAACCTTAACATATATGATATGCTTTTCATGTTATGAAACAATTAACTAACATATAACCTAGCATATGAAAGCTATCATGTGAATCTGATAATAACCTATAACACGAGGTAGGGAAGCTGGTATGCTAGCTCAGAGGTTACCTTTAACATGGCCATGATACACTCAA